>CAIGQW010004624.1:1213015-1229567 GCA_903798125.1 Danio choprae | reverse complement strand
TGTTTAAAACACAAAATACATGTTCTTATGCATATTTGAGAATCGAAATATCAGATGTTTCACAATACAATTCGCTTTCAGACATTCAAATACACACATATACATTTATGGTTTGTAAAATACAAACTGATATCTTTGGAGATGGAAATAATAATAATAATCTTTTAAATATAACTGGATCATGTGCTTAATTGACGCAAGATACACACCGTTGCCCTCCCTGTTAAGCTTAATTTCATGTATTTCAGAAGACAATTATGAATTAGCATGTTGTAAATCCAGCAGCTCTGATATCAGCAGCGTAGACTTAACATTGCAGCGTCCATCACCAGTCATACATCAAATAAAACGATCATTTTTAACACGTTTAAAACACGAAATGCATGTTCTTATGCATATTTGAGGAGAAGAATATCAGATATTTCACAATATAACCAGGATGCTTGTCAATATTTGGCAGAAAACGCGATATATAGGTAAATCATTGAGACTGCCGTGTGTAATGTGATAAACGAGATGTGTTAACATTAAAGCGATGCTTTCTAAATAAAAGTCACAATGAAAAAAACCTTGCGTGTTAAAGGGTTATTAATACTACACACGTTCATGCTACATAGAATGTTTGTCAAGTGGTTGCGTAAAGAATTAGCAATTTCTACTCGAGAGAAAATGCCATTTCAGACGCTGCCGGAGTTTCTTGTGATTCCGAAGACTTTGATTAGCTGGTTGAGGTGTGTTTAATTAGACATGTGGATTGGATGTAGACTCTGCGGGACACTTTTACCCTCTAGGAGCAGGATTGAAAACTGCTTCACGTTTCAGGACAGCAGTATCTGCTCCTGCAAGGCCAGCGTCCTGCAGAGTTTATTCCAACACTAATTAAACACTCCTGAACCAGGACTGGACACTTCTGGTTTAGGACATACGCTGCCTTACGTTTAGACCATGATTAGATTAGATTACAGTGTTTACTTACGGGATGAAGAGCAAATTTCAGTCTTATCTATATCCATGTTAATGGTGTGTATTATTTTCCTCAGTATATAATGAGGAGGGTGTTTATTAGAAGCATTCGCAATATGCCTTTGGTTTATATCATGACAGCAATTTCTAAAAGCTTTGGGGGTTGAATTTCTTGCCTTAGACTTCACAACATAAGCACTTCTGGCACATTAAATCATGTTTGTTTTCATAATGTATCTTAAATACAATTAATAATGTGGTCAATTTGAAGTGAATGCCTTTCATGATGATTCTCGCTGTCTGTTTCTGTTTAATTAGTTTGTAATATTTCTCTAGCTTGAATATTCTTGCAGGCACTGCTTATTATTATTATAATTTTTAATAACTAATTTTTAAAAAGCAAATTTCTGTCTATGATGTGTTCTCATCACTGACTGTATAATGTTTTGTAATTTATTTGAATAAACCATTTTCCATCTTAAATATGTGTCTTTCATTTTCAACACGGTGGCTCAGTGGTTAGCACAGTCGCCTCACAGCAAGAAGGTCGCTGGGAGTCCAGGCTGGACCAGTGTGCATTTCTGTGTGGAGTTTGCATGTTCCGGGTTCTCTTGTTTTCCCGCTCAGTCCAAACACATGCGCTATAGGTGAATTGAATAAACTAAATTGGCCGTAGTGTATGTGTGTGAATGAGTGTGTATGGATGTTTCCCAGTGCTGGGTTGCAGCTGGAAGGGCATCCGCTGTGTAAAACATGCTGGATAAGTTGGCGGTTCATTCCGCCGTGGCGACCCCTGATGAATAAAGGGACTAAGCCGATGGAAAATGAATGAGTTAATAATTTTCAACAAGCACACACATACACACACTCACTGTACAGCTAAATTGATGGGACTTTCCCATTGAATCTTATATCGATTTATAATGATTAATAATTAATGATTTGTATGCTACATACTGTATATTACAGTACATTACTCACTCTTTTTGTTGTAAAAAATTACTGTCAGCATAAAATGTTCCTTTGTTTTATAAATACATTTTTATTCAGGGGTGTAGAGTACTTCAGAAAGTTTATGTGTGTAATTTGTACCTTTCTTAAATTACACCTTTGCTCCTTGCAAATTTGAACTTGAAAGTTTTTTAAACAAGTTTCTTTCTTTATTATTATTATTATTATTATTACAGCTTTTAGCTTCAGTTATAACTATCATCAGGGAAATGTCTGGCTTTATACGTTAACCATCAAATTTGAGGAAGCATATTAAGGTAGGTAAGTTCAACGCTGATACATTCATAGATACATGATAATTTAATACATTTACATATATAACATACCTGTCATTTTCACGAAAGTATTATTTTCTGCACTCTCGTTTATGTTCATTTTCTTTTCGGCTTAGTCCCTTTATTAATCTGGGGTCGCCCCAGCGGAATGAACCGCCAACTTATCCAGCATATGTTTTATGCAGCGGGTGCCCTTCCAGCTGCAACCTTCATTCACACACATACACTACGGACAATTTAGCTGTTTAGCGATCGTGCTACCCACTACGCCACCGTGCAGCCCTACGTTTAGTTTATAATATTATTATCCTTGGTCCGGGTGAGGCTCCAACAGCGCATGCGCAGATGCGTAACATCGACGTCATGTCCGTGGGAAACGTCGGCTGCTAGTGTACGAATGTTGAGCGAGATAACTATTTATTGCTTATTTAGTATTTAAGTTTTACATATGTAAAAATGATTCTTACCGTGAAACCGCTTCAAGGAAAAGAATGTAATGTTCAGGTAAGCTCGAGATTCGTGTGGTGTTTTGAGGCAGTAATGCGGCTATGCTAACAGCTCGTTAGCATAGCAGTGTAACGTTTCTGCAGATTTGTTCATCTTTGTTCAAATGAGCCTGCCTGTAAACAACAGAAATTGAAACCCCAATTATTCAAGCTGCAGCTAATTAGACGAGAGTTTGTTGCTGATCATTTGTTTTCGACATAAACTCTCATTATATTAACCTAACGTCACTATAAGTGTCGATTATTGAGGTGAAGTTGGTTTTACATTCACACATTCTGACTTTCTCCTTAATAATATAAGGGGAAAGTGTTATTTGCAAATTATAAATGGTGAAATCATATTAGCAGCCTGTGACTATCAAAGTACAACATTGTTTACAGTCGATTATAGTGCTAATGTTGTTTTGAAGTCATGCTTACGTGTGATTTCAGACCGAATATTTAAAGTACCACGGTAAACTATATAGAAAGCATGTCACTGAAGAACGAATGTGCGAATATAAAACCAGCTTTACCTCAATGTGTCGATTTTTGGTTCACAACCATGGTAAACCTGTTTTTGATACACATAATTAATGTCTAAGTAGAAAGCTCACTGGCTTTGTCACTGAATGAAGCTGGAACGGATATGGTAATCAGTTAGTGAGCCTGTTAATAAATTAGCTGTGCCATTCAATGGTTACTTTATTACTATACTTCTGTAGTTTTCATTTGGTGTTATTATTAGTTTTATTACTAGTGTTATTGCTTGTGTGTTCATTTAGTATAGTTTATATTATTATTATTTATAAATTGAAGTAGTTTATATTATATTTGGATGGGAGACCACATGGGAAAGCTAGTTTGCTGTGGTGTTAGTGACAACTCAACCTGCAGTCTGTGTGGGTGCTAACGCCCCAGTATAGTGAAGGGGACTCTATTCTGCTCAGTGAGTGCCGTCTTTCGGATGAGACGTTAAACCGAGGTCCTGACTCTCTGTGGTCGTGAAAAATCCCAGGATGTCCTTCGAAAAAGAGTAGGGGTTTAACCTCGTCATCCTGGCCAAATATGCCCACTGGCCTCTGTCCATCATGGCTTCTTAACCATCCCCATATCATAATTGGCTTCATCACTTTGTCTCCTCTCCACCAATCAGCTGGTGTGTGGTGTGCGGTCTGGCGCAATATGGCTGCCGTCGTGTCATCCAGGTGGATGCTGCACACTGATGGTGGATGAGGAGATTCCCCCCAATGTGTAAAGCTCTTTGAATGTCTAGAAAAGCGCTATATAAATGTAAGGAATTATTATTATTATTATTATTATTATTATTTATTCATTTATATTTATACATTTTCAGTTTTTATTTCTAAATTTTCCTCTCCTTCTTTTTTATTGTTCTGTCTTTCTTTTATTTCAGTTTATGTTAAACTAAATAAAATTGAGAAATGTTTCCTTGCGAACTAGTCGAAATAACAGATGAACTTGAACAGATGAACTTAAATTTTAATGGTGATTTGTTTTAATATTAGTTTAACCCTGTCATAACCCTAATTAGGCTGTGAGTGACAAAGCAAAATGCTCATCAGTTAAATTTCAATCCATCATACTTATTTATAAATATAACTGCATAAATGTTATTAATTTGAAATGCTTCTAGATATACCTTTATTCATGGGGAATTTCTCAGGTGTGTCAGACGTGTTCTGTTTATTCACAGGTGACAGAAAATGAGAAGGTGTCTACAGTAAAAGAGTTGGTATCTGAGCGTTTAAACATCCCTCCAAGTCAGCAGAGGCTGTTGTATAAAGGAAAAGCTCTTGCAGGTAAAATATGAAGTACTTCTTTGTTCATCTGTAAACGTGTAAAACATGTAATCATTTGTGTAATGTTACAGTGTCGTCACTATGTGAAAAGTATCAAATTATTATTATTATTTATTATTATTGTTTCTGTGTGGAGTTTGCATGTTCTCCTCGTGTTTGCGTGGGTTTCCACCGGGTGCTCCGGTTTCCCCCACAAGCCCAAAGACATGCGGTATAGGTGAATTGGGTAGGCTAAAATTGTCCGTAGTGTATGAGTGTGAATGGGTGTGTGTGGATGTTTCCCAGTGATGGGTTGCAGCTGGAAGGGCATCAGCTGCATAAAACATATGCTGGATAAGTTGGTGGTTCATTCCGCTGTGGCGACCCCAGATTAATAAAGGGACTAATCCGAAAAGAAAATGAATAAATGAATGAATTATTATTGTTGTTTATTTTATTTCTGGGCCCAGATATCCATGTTTATTTTCCAGCAAAGAATCCACTGGCTGAAATGTTGATGGAAATGCATTATTTAGCAGACATTTGACAGCTTCAGGACTGTGAAAGCTCCGGAATGAACTCTTGCGTTTTTGTAGCTCCACTGTTTGTCGACAGGAGAAAAAAACAACTTCAGAAACACTGGCAAAGTTCTTTCTCGTTCTCCTCCTAGGGGTAAATAATGTTCATAATACCTTAAAAGCAGTACACTGAACACTATGTAAGGAACATGTTGGTCTGAACATGGTCCTTTCCTGGTTTGCACTTCTAACATGCTGGTTTTCTAAACTTGAGTGTTAAACGGGAGACATGCAAAATATGCAGAGCAGTGGTATATGCCGGGACCATGTTTAAAAACTGCTGAACTAGAAAATATTTCAGCTATTTTTTTGGTGAAGTTTGCTTCTGCAAATGAACTTCATTTTGGCCTGATTTAAAAATAAAATCCAATCACACCTTCGGTTTAGCATTTTAACTTTGTTTTACATGCTTTTACGTATGGTGGTTGTCTAATTATTCTCCCTTTTCCTTATGCATTTATGGATTGACTGTGTTCACAGTCTTAGAGATTACAACACAATCAGGTTTTCCAAACTTTACACTCCATCTACAGTCTTCCTTTGCTGGAAACTGAAATAAATATTTATTCTTCATAATCTTGGACTGAGAACAACATGTGTTCTAGAATGTTTTTCCTATTTGAGTTAAGCAGTTTTTGACACTAATCAAGCTTGTCTAAAAAAGAAAAGAAAAGAAAGATTGGACTGTGAGTGGTTTTGGATGGCAGCAAACCCAGTGCATCATGGGTGTTGAAGTTTTCATAGGTTTTTTGGCAAAAAGGAACACCGTCTTTAGATATATAGATAGATTGGATTCAATTGGTGCAGTCATCACGTCACTACATCTGCAGTTTGGCTATAGAAACAGTGAGGGTTGTGGTAGATTTTAGGACTTATAGGATTATATCACAATATTTTCTGGTGTTTATCGCGATAACTGTATTTTTAACGATAATTCATATCCACTGAGAGACAAAAATCAAACACTCGAGTGGTGTTCTGAAGTAAATTTCGAGTTAAAGTATGTCAGTAAATATGTGTTTGTGAACATGTCTCAAACACGCAAAACTATCACACATGTACTCCTGTAATAATGACTCCTTGCACAGACTAATTATAGGTTTTATTTTTATTACGATAAATACATTTTTTTTTAATAGTGCGGAGAATTTGTACTTTTATAATGCCAACGATAAAATATCGGCAATCCTTAGTAGATTTCCACCACACACCTGACTTAAGGTTGATTTATACTTCTGAGTCGAGCACACACGTATGGTCCGTGGTCGTATACCCCTCGCTGTGGCTGACGCCGACTCTGACGCGCACCTCTCAAAATATGTAACTACACATCGGAAGCTTTGTGATTGGTCGGCTTGGTGGCTGTGATGAGTGTGGACAGTGCCGAGAGCCACGAACCTGTTGGAGTGAGTTTACAAGTGTGGAGTCTCATGGAGGAGCTCCAGTTGGAAACTTTTGTTTACCTAATGATTAAAGTTGTTGCACGTCCACGGTTCCTGCCTCAGAATGAGCGAGTTTTAACTACATGTACATTAAGGTAGCGTTCAGAAAAAACAAAACATCCACGAAGAAACCTGACACAGAGGAACATAAAAACCCGCTGCCAGCTAGCGTTTCAGATGTGTTATTGCAGAGCAACACAAACAGCACGCAGAAGTATAAATTCACAGCTACGCGCAAGGCAGGCAGAAGTATAAATCAGCCTTTAAGCTAAATTAACCTGCGAGTCCTATTAACACTCACAAAAATATAACATTAAACTTAGGATAAATGCATTGCATGACAAACATGACTCTCATTCTTCGATAGGATTGTTGTTGTTTTTTTTTCATATATGCTGCCCAGCAACCTGCCTCAGTTACTTGCAAAGAAAATGTACTTATTGATTCATATTTCTCAAGACATGTTATTAGTAGTTTATACAGCAGCCAGTCATGCATCTGAATCATAGATCATGGGGCTATGCATTCATCTAGCTGGTCATATGACACTGAGTAAAGTGTTAAACTTGCAAAAAAGTGAAGTGTTTGGTGCGATTGGTTTTATATGATTAGATAAAAGACTAATTTGTTGCTCTATCACTAAAAATAGAAGCTTTGTACATTGGATGCAATAAAACACCTATTTTAAATCCATTTCTTCAGGTTATTAATGCAAGCGCCTGGAGCACGTCAGAAATGTAGTGCTGCACAATTGGAGATTTCTTTGCTCATGTCATGCCACAATCTAATTTGTAGACCAGGAGTCCCCAACCCTATGCTATCCTGCGAGTTTCCCCTTTAAGAACCAATGTCCATATCTTGGGACACCACACAACGAATAGAAAAAGCACAAAAACGGACCATACATACCATGCATACATGTTTTGAAAGTTTTGGTCATATTGTTGCAGGGAAACAAGCTCACTGCTCATATTGATGGTATAATCTTGTATTAATAGTATAAGCATAATCTTGTTGTAATCTGTGTATCTAATGTTACTTGATGACAACTAACTGGCCTCCCCCAGTGGTACGTGAACCAATGACTACGTTTACACTGACATCAATAATCAAATTATTTGCCTTAATCTGAATAAGACAATAATATGCGAGTATGAAGTAAGGACTGCTGGAAGAGTGTTGTTTTAATGGAATGTGATACTGTAAGCCGTATGGGAAGAAATCTCCACATTTCGTGATGTGTGTGTGTGTGTCTGTGGTCCTTTACTGACTCTGTAGGTGCAGAGAATAGTGTCAAACAGCCATGTGTGTATGAAATATCCTGTCGCAAATCGCGGCAAAGTCCTACATGATGGTAATAGTTTGATTGCAGTGTTGTCTGTACTGCACTTCAATAATGGGACTAAAATCGGCATACTCCACATGTCTTAATCCGATTTCTGTTTAGTTCGATTATGACCTTAATCTGATTAAATTCATGGGAGACTTTTAATCAGAGTATTGTCTTAATCGTATTAAAATTGGATTATTGGTGTCCATGTAACGTACTCGATGATCGATATGAACACCGGCCCTTGTCGCGAATAAGGCTGGCACTGCCAGAACTTCATCGGAGGGGAAATCTGATTGCAACGGTCATTAAATTGCTGCCGCTGAACATGTCAAACCAGCTAACGAAGATCACAGATTTTAGGATTCTAGGATTTCAGGAATCTATTAGGACTTCCCACACTTGTCTTTTAAAACTGTGTTAAAGCAAAGATTATAAAGGGATATTTTTATGTATTTTCTTCTTCTCGATTGCTGCATTTCCTCGCTCGGGTAGATTAAAGATGTCCTGTTGGATTTCTGAAATAGCAAAAGTACATT
The DNA here is from genome assembly GCA_903798125.1 of Danio choprae. Lineage (NCBI taxonomy): Eukaryota > Metazoa > Chordata > Actinopteri > Cypriniformes > Danionidae > Danio > Danio choprae. Next base: position 1,221,142 of record CAIGQW010004624.1, on the reverse strand, counting down.
TCGCCTCCTTTTAAGATAACATTCTAGCACTTTTTTGTTTTTCGGTTTCCTCCTGCCATGTATTTCTGAGGTGTCGAAGCAGCATTCCAGTCATTATCTGTGTGCACGAGGTGTGTTGTGTGCGTCATTGTGATGGTGGTTTTTGCTGTTTTCAGATGAGCACAGGTTGAGTGATTACTCCATCGGTCCAGAGGCCAAGCTGAATCTGGTGGTGCGTCCGGCGGGAGAACGGACCAGCGGCACGGTGGGAACCAGCAGCGCTAATAATGATAAAGCGGGCAGTGGTGTGTGGCAGCTACTGTCAACCATCCTGGCTAAACATTTCAGCCCAGCCGATGCTGCAAAGGTGCAGGAGCAACTTATTAAGGTTTGTTCAAGATCAGAATACAATTATTCAACGTTTACACTCACTCTTTATTAGCCCTTGTGCGTTGTTCAAATTGACTTTCGTTATGTTGGTGGCTGTTTTTGCCCCATTTACTTTCATTATAATTTTTGATTGCAAAGTCATGACACCATATAATCATGCATTCTTGATTGTTGTTGGTTTTCCCTGTTGGTATAGTTTGTCATTTTTACTGTTGATCATCAGTTGGCTGCATTAAGCCTTTAGATAGGCCTGTAAAAATGTTTCTGGCTTTTATATATAGTTCTATGGAGTAAAACAGCATATTATAGTGTGTGTGTGCAGAAATACACTTACTATGTTTACTATGTTCTGAGAGCTGAGACAGTTTGATTTTCTCAGACATATCAAGGTAAGTGAGCAAAGTTCTCTCGCATACTCTCAAACACACACTATACTCCATGTAAGTCCATATAAAAGCCGTTTTTTGCACTGCAAGTGATGATCAACAGTAAAAATGACAAATTTAACCTCTTCCTAACAAGGAAAGCCGCCAAGATTACATAATAATATGGTTTTGCAACCAAAAAATGCTGTTATAATAGCCCCGAACATAACGAAAGGGTAGTAAATTGGAGTGTATTGTTGAGTTTTTGGAAAATTTCCAGCATTTTTCTAAAATATGTGTCAAAATAAGATTTGTCACCAAAAATCATTTCATTTGCTGAATCACAGAGAAAGTTGTGACCAAATTAAGACTCAAATCACCTCAGAGTGGATGAAAACATCCCCAACAGCACACAAGAGTTAATAAAACATTAAATAAGACTTTTTGCTCCATAAATTATCATTAGAAATGGCACAGTGTGAGCCAGGTTTTAGACTTCACACGTTTATAATGAATATACAGAGCCATGGTGAATTTGTTGATTTGTGTTGTGGTCAGGATTACGAGCGCTCTCTCAGACAGCTCAGTCTGGACGACATTGAGCGTCTGGCCAGCCGTCTGCTTCATCCCGAAACAGAGGTCATGGATACTTCATACATGGACTGAAACTAATAAAAACACTCTTGCACACGAAAATCAAGGCCACAGTGGAGGATGTGTTTCGTGAGGACTTTTAGCAAGACAAATGTCAGCATCACAGGCTGATGTTCTCTGGTGTTCAAGAGGTTACCAGGTTTACCATTGGAAAGCAGTGCTGCTTTTAGTGCAACTTTGTAAATATCCTGTGCAAAATGTTCAATGCTAATAATAAAACATGTTCGTGATCAGCTCAAATGTTCTTATTTAAACCGAATCTATCCGTCATGGGACATTTTCTGCATTTCAACATTTGTGTTTTATTTTTACTTTGCCTGTGTTTTCCCTGATCTGTATAATAATAATATTAATCTTAAATAATAATATTAATAATTAACATAATAGATAATACAAACATACATTTGACCACCCCTATAATAGTTCATACCATTAAAGGGCTTCATGCATAATCGCACCAATCAGTCTTTGCAGGAATCATTCAACAGTGAAGCGATGGATATGTGATGCGATGGAAGTGGTCACGAGACAGTTCTCTTGTAAAATAGGTGTTTATATTTACATATAGCCTAAAAGTAAAGTAAAATTAGACGCATAATCTGAATAGTTTGAGCTAGTAACCTCTGAAATAATCAGGTTACTGTATATCAGACTACATTTAATATCCCTTAAAACCCTGAAAACTGAAATACGTCTTATTAATAAATTTGATGTCATTTAAATAAATAGATCAATTTAATTCACTGAAAACTTCACTAAAAAAGTCGACCCCCCCCCCCTGTAGAAATGATTCATTTACATACTCAACAGTATTTATAAACCAACATAACTGGCAAACACTGGCTATAAAACACTGTCAAAAGGTCGAACTAAGAATAAATGTACTCTATGATATTTAAAGTGAACATACAAAATTATGATGTTAATGTTTCCACAACCTTATTGACAAATGACGTCATATAGCAAGGCTGGGAGATAAGCTTTAATATTTTCAATTTATGATGATAGTCGTTACCGTTTTTGGTAGCAGTTTAAAATAAGGTTCTGCTAGCTAATGTACCCAGCAAATATTTTTTTCGTGTGTTTAAAACATGACGTCTAATAGATGTCTAAACATATATGTCAGAACTAGGCTAGTCATCAAAGACAAAGCAATGGATTTCCACACATGGGAAGTCTGTCTATTTGATGATTAGTCTAAATTTGGGCTAATCTTGGAACGCCTATTAGATTTTTACTGACAACCCAAATATAGATGTCTATTAGATGTCTATTAAACATCTATTTGGTGGGTATTTACTGTTCTAACATAAACTAATAATGAACAGTACGTGTACAGCATTTATTAATCATAGATCAACATTTGCTCAGGCGTTATTCAAATCCGAATTCATAATGGTTAACATGGACTAACAACGAACCACTTTATTTTCATAAACGTTAACAAAGATGAATAAATACTGCAATACATGTGATTTTCAGGGCCTCAGGGTGGCGCAGTGGGTAGCACGTTCGCCTCACAGCAAGAAGGTCGCTGGTTTGAGCCTCGGCTGGGTCAGTTGGCGTTTTTGTGTGGAGTTTGCATGTTCTCCCCGTGTTGGCGTGGGTTTCCTCGGGGTGCTCCGGTTTCCCCCACAAGTCCAAAGACATGCGGTATAGGTGAATTGGGTAAGCTAAATTATCCGTAGTGTATGTGTGTGAAGGAGAGTGTGTGGATGTTTACCAGTGATGGGTTGCAGCTGGAAGGGCAGCCGCTGAGTAAAACATATGCTGGATAAGTTGGCGGTTCATTCCGCTGTGGCGAACCCAGATTAAAAAAGGGACTAAGCCGAAATTAAAATGAATGAATGAATGAATGAATGTGATGTTCATGTTGGTTAATGCATCAACTAATATAACCTTTATTGTGAAGTTACGTCTTACTGTTTTACCGCTAAGACCGTTACCGTCTTACCGTTAATGTCTTACTGTTTAGCAAATAGGTTTTACTTTCTTTTTAAACAAGTAAAACATGATAAAAATCTATCAAAACAAACCAAAACAAGGCATGTCTTCTCTAATACGGGCACAGAAGAAATATGATTTTTATTTTCAGAATAATAAACAAATGACTGTACATTACTGTACGTTAATTACTGCAACATTTAAAAGTATGCAAAATACCGATTTAATTTAGAATCAGACGTTTGACCTGATTCTGAAGAAAACCAAAAACATTTTACTCTAATTTTGATCACAGAGAGATTGTTTATACTTTTTCCATTTTTTAAATATTTATTAATGAGCTGATCAATTTCCCTGCCCTATTACATTTATAATGGGTGATTTTGAAACGGAGCATTTAGCACAGGAGTGAACCGGTCACCAATAATAACAACAACAACCAAAAGTTACAAAATCTAAAGGCACAATGAACTATCAGATTTTCCAACGCAATCTCATGACAGTTCGTGACTTCATCTAGTGGCTAACTTGTAAGAATTTATACGATCTCATTCATACAGTTTAGTAAGGATACACAAGACTTGTCACTTGTATAGTTTTGAATGGGGAAAATGTGTTATGTCCATATTTGGCAAATGAAACCCCGCCTTCTAGTAAAGGAGCCAATCATTGATCACTATAGACTGCTCCGGGGGAGGAGTTCTGTGCAGACGTGTGTCCTTTACGACAGTTATCAAACCCTCTGGCACTCAAAAAATGACTTTTGCTGCTTGTTTAAACTGCTTATTTAAAATGAGTTGAAACAACAAAAATCTTAAGTTTTTTTTGGGTTGAACAACTTAATTGTTTTATGTTGAATCCACTTAAATCTGTAAAAAAAACTAAGTTAACTTAATCGATTTGTGTTGGGTCAACTTGAAGGAATTGTGTGGAACCCAGCAATGGGAGTCTCAGCGAATACTTGCCTCACAGACAAGAGAAATATATCTACGCAAAGCTTAGAATCTTGTCTTTTAAGTGAACCAACTACGCTTGAAAACAAATGTACTCTAGTTTTGTAATCTGTGGGCAATGTACAGTCTAATTCCTGCAAATCTCAATGACGGAGAGCACTTGAACGCCCACAAACTTGTAAACAAAGAGGCCTCCGTCCTTTTTGGAGGAGATTTGTCATCATGAATAATTTGTGAATTACTTCAGACGACCAGCGCGATCGGACGAGGCATTATTCAGAGGATGATATTGCGTAACATGGAAACAGAAACCGCCACAAAGGAGGTTGGTTTCGTGATCTCGTTCCCTTTGAGTGCACATTAGATTGGGCAATCTGAAAAAAGGCATTTGAGACGGTTGTTTAATTTGATTGATGACTCCAAATATGAACGTAAGCTTGGCAAACAGTTTTGGAGAATTTGATGTTTCCCCATTTAAGGTGTTTTAAAGATGGCCGCCGAGCAAAATGACTTGCCTTAAAGGAATTTCAGCAGGGTTAAGTTTAGGGTTGGAGGCAGGCCACTCTTTAAAAATTTTACATTTTCATAGTAATAAAACTGTATGAATTCATACGAATTAGTCACTTACTTTCCCTATTCAAACAAAATTGCCCAAGAGGCATTTCCAAAATGGCCACAAAGTGAAATTACTTTCCTTAAAGGAATTTTAGTAGGGTTTGGGTTAGGGTTGGGGGCAGGCCACTCTTTAAAAATGTTACATTTTCATACTAATAAAATCATATAAATTCATACAAATTAGCCACTTGGCAAACAGTTTTGGAGAATTTGATGTTTCCCCATTCAAACAGTATTGCCAAGAGGCATTTCAAAGATGGCCACTGACTGAAATAACTTGCCTTAAGGGAATCTTAGTAGGGTTAGGGTTGGAGGCAGGCCACTCTTTAAAAATGTTACATTTTCATACTAATAAAATTGTATGAATTCATTCAAATTAGCCACTTGGCAAATAGTTTTGGAGAATTTGGTGTTTCTACATTCAAACAGAGTTGCCCAACAGGCTTTTTAAAGATGGCCACCAAGTGAGTGTTACTTGCCTTAAAGAAATCTTAGTAGGGTTAGGTTTAGGGTTGGGGGCAGGCCACTTTTTAAAAATGTTACATTTTTATACTAATAAAATCATATGAATTTATACAAATTAGCCACTTTTCTGACAATACGTAAAATAGTTACGTTTCCTCATGAGATCGGGCTAGATGTTCAGAGAAAATAAAACACAATCAGACAGCAAGAGTAGTGACGGAAATACTTGGACAGCTGTAGTGATAGTAAGACTTGTCAGAGGATATGCAGCTCTTCCTGCTCCTCCATACTTCTTCCACATGCTACTTGGAGTTCAGCAAGAAAATGGATGTTCAATTGTCACACGTGGCATTTGATACCCTGGAGTTTTCAAAGGAGGAAAAGGGGGCTCCTGAAAAGACTGGCCAGGATCTTTCCCTTTCTCATGTTGTCTGTTTCTCGTCCCTCCACAGCTTCGTTGTTTTCCTTCAGCAGCTGCAGCCGTCACCGTTAGACATGGGTCTGTCGTTTCCTAGTTTGATCTCATCTGGGAAATCATATTTGTCCACCGACTCCTGAAAGTTGAATTAATTTCAGATTGAGTGTTTACGCAACCACTAAAGTCACTAAACATTTTATTAAAAAAAATAAATAAATTCTGATAACCTTTATTACTCATCTACAGTTGAAGTCAGAATTATTAGCCCCCCTGTATATTTTTTTTCCCAAATTTCTATTTAAAGGAAATAATTTTATGCTACACATTTCTAAACATAATAGTTTTAATAACTCATTTCTAATAACTGATTTCTGTTCTCTTTGCCATGAGGACAGCACATAATATTTGACTAGATATTTAAAGGCTTAACTAGGTTAATTAGGCAGGTTAGGGTAATTAGGCAAGTCATTGTATAACGATGATTTGTTCTGTAGACCAGGGGTCACCAAACTTGTTCCTGGAGGGCCGGTGTCCTGCAGATTTCAGCTCCAACCCTAATCAAACACACCTGAACAAGCTAATCAAGGTCTTACCAGGTATACTTGAAACACCCAGGCAGGTGTGTTGAGGCAAGTTGGAGCAAAACCCTGCAGGGACACCGGCCCTCCAGGACCGAGATTGGTGACCCCTGCTGTAGACAATCAATTAAAAATATTGCTTAAGGGGGCTAATAATATTGACCTTAAAAAATTGTTTAAAAAAATGTAAAACTGCTTTTATTCTAGCCGAAATAAAACAAATAAGACTTTCTCCAGAAGAACAAATATTATAGGAAATACTGTGAGAAAAATTCCCAGGAGGGCTAATAATGAATGTTGACTTCAACTGTTTATGTCATTCAAAAGCTGTATTACTTACGTCAGGGGTGTCAAACTCATTTTAGCTCAGGGGCCACATGGAGGAAAATCTATTCCCAAGTGGGCCGGACCGGTAAAATAACTTAAAAACAACAACTTCAGATTGTTTTCTTTGTTTTAATATGATCAACATAAATCATAAAGCTGGAGCCTGAGGACAACACGATCTCACGGCAATTCGTAACGTTTTGATTTAGTGGCTAGTTCATAAGAATTCGTATGATCTCATTCATACCCTTTAGTACGATTTGCTTATCCGCCAATGACGGTTCTGTTTAGGGGGTGTGGTTTGGTGTCATCAATTTTTTATGCAAATTTTCAAAATGTATGCGCATCTTGGCGTTTCCATCAACCGTTTTTTTTTATGCGCATCTCTAAAACGTGCATAAAAATAGGTGGATGGAAACGTAGCTACTGACGCTGATTCAGGCTTCTGGATCGGATAAAATTAACAGTTTGCTATTGCGCCATCCAGTGGACACAATTGAAACTGCAGTTTCTTTTATTGAAAAATTGCATCTCATTTTTATACTTTACAGAATCATCTCGCGGGTCGGATTAAACCCGTTTGCCGGCCTGATTCAGCCCGCGGGCCGTACGTTTGACACCCCTGACTTACGTTTTGTCAACAACAACAAAAATTGTGGAATGTTCTTCTACCTGTTTAAGTGCATTGCGAGCGATGGTCTGGAAGGCCTGTTCCACATTAATGGCTTCTTTGGCGCTGGTCTCAAAATAGGGGATGTTGTTCTTGCTCTGACACCACGCTTGTGCTCGCTTTGTCGATACCTGCACAAAATGCAAAGCGTTTTAGGGTGAAATCCTATAGAGAAATCTGATACATGCAAATACATATATGCTAATTACATATAGCAAACAAGTTCATATTTAGATTTTTATATATATAAAATGTCAAACATGCAGCATATACTACTGCAATGCTATACTACCGGTCAAAAGTTTGGGGTCAGTTTTAAGTTTGGGGTCAGTTTTTTTTTAACTCATCAAGGCGGCATTTATTAAATGAAAAAAAATTGTTAAATTGTTAAATATTTATTACAGTTTTAAATAACTGCTTTCTTATTGTATGTAGTTTCAAATGAAATTATTACTCCAGTCATTATTGCTTTTATTACTATTACCATTAATAATAATAATAATAATATTATTAATAATAATTAATATTACAGTGATTTCTGAAGGATCATGTGACTGGACTGGAGTAATGAGGCTGAAAAATCATCTTTAAAATTATTGGAATACATTATTAAATTAAATTATAAACTACTTTTGAACAGTTATTTTATAGTGCAAAAACATTTCACAATTTGTCCTGTATTTTTGATTAAATAAATGCAGCCTTGATGACCAGGAGAAGCTTATTTTAAAACGTGTGTGTGTGTGTGTGTGTGTGTGTGTGTGTGTGT
>CAIGQW010004624.1:1164098-1179990 GCA_903798125.1 Danio choprae | reverse complement strand
ATTCCCGCCCTAAAGAACTGTGAGTCTCACCTTAAAGAACTGTTAATCCCGCCCTAAAGGACTGATAACCCCACCCTAAAGGACTGATAGCCTCGTCCTAAATGACTGATAGTCCCGCCCTAATGGAGTGATAGCCCCACCCTAAAGAACTGATAGTCCTGCCCTAAAGAGCTGTTAATCCCGCCCTAAATGACTGATAGCCCCATCCAAAAGAACTGTTAGTCCTTCTCAAAATGACTGGTAGCCCCGCCATAAAGAACTGTTATTCCCACCCTAAAGGACTAATAGCTCCGACCTAAAGGACTAGTAGCCCCACCACAAAGGGCATATAGCCCCACCCTATTTTATCAATAGCCCCACCCTAAAGACATTCCATGTGACCAGTGAAGAAAAGCTGTTTTGAGGACAAAGGAAGGTTCTGGTATTTGGTTAAAGATTATGAGGGCAAATAAATTTTTCCAAAATAACGGAGTGCACCGATACATCATTCATAACAAGCACTACTATATAAAAATAAGAACATTTCGATTTTACGCCGACTTTAAACAACAAAGATGGTGGTGACCTAAGACATTTGCACAGTACAGTACATCACAATACAGAAGAAAAGATCTGCCTCTACTTTCATTTCATGGTCACTTAAGATCTTGAATTGTGTATTTTTAGGATATCCTAGAGAAAAAAATTCAAGAAGAATCATCCAACATCCACAAAAGGGTTTCTTACAGCTCTTGCAATTGGGTTGATTTTTAGTTTTAGGCTTGATTTTCAACCAATAATTGCTTATTAGGGTTAAAAGCAGCCACTACAGTAAGAGTCAACCACAATGGGTCATAAGTGACTTGTGGAGCCGCTTTCCAGAGGGTGCCATCTTGCACCGTGCAATTGAGTTTGACATATTCTCATTACCAAGGCCACATTCCTGCTAAACCTCTTTTTTCCCTCTCTCTGCGACTCCAGCAGCGTCTCAGTCTGTCATTTTCGCACCAAAGCTCATGACAGATATCAAGCACACCATGTTTACTTTGTCTGCTTGGCTGCATTTTGACGGGCAGATAATCCGCAAGTCTGCCCGGCTCTTATTTACACCGTGTTCACTGTGGGATGAAATGCCGTTCATCTCTCATATCTGGCTAAGTCCACACCGGCTATCGATTAATTAAGTGGCTCGTATTGACGCTTTCTGGCTGGACAGTTAGGCTGGAGTCCAGGCCTGTGTGAATGTGCCAACAGAAGATTGTTAATTTTGTGCTGGATGGACTGACTGTGAGCGTTTGTCTCTCGTTAGGTGCGGAGGAGCTCGCATGTGTTATATTTTCCACGAGACGTTTGGAAGAACCCTGCAGTCCATTGACCCACTTGGAGGACTCACTGAGCTCGATATTCTCACAGCTATTCGAAATGCTACGGTATAATATTGACATGTTTATGCATGCTTGTGCGTGTGTGTGTGAACAGATAAGTACTTTCTGAAAAATCTTTGCTTGCTTTCTTAAAAGTACTGTACAGTCGATGTCACAATTATTCGCCCTCCTCATGTAAAATTTAGATTCTTTTGCAAATATTTCACAACTGATGTTTAACAGACCAAAGCAATTTTTTTTACAGGATTTCCTATAATATTTTATACTATTCTTCTTTATTTTAGTCTGGCTGGTATAAAAGCAGTAAAAAAAACACTCTTCAGGGCAATATTATTAGACACCTCTTTTCAATTGGCTAATTAATTTGCCTAGTTAACCTAATTAATCTGGTTAATCTTAAAATATTACTTTAAGCGGAATATTATTATCTTACAAAATAAGTAGAAAGTTTTTCTGTCATCATGGCAAAGATGAAAAGAAGTTAGTTACTGAAACTTTCACTGTGCGTTCACACCGAAGGCGGCAAGAGTGTCAAAGATCTCCCTGGTGACAACGCTGTCTGCCTTACCAGCTCCGTTGGCGAGAGCGTCAAAATTCACTACACTGATCTCGTATTTAAAGGAGCCGTTGCAGCATATCATCAGTTATTTTCCCGTATAAAAACATGCTTTCTAGCATGAAAATGTTGCACGCTTTTATCAGATTCATTTAACAATGGAAGATCCAGTTGTTGCGTGCGGTGTGGCTTTGCTCCACTATCCAATATGTCCATATGTCTGAAATATTCTGAAGCAGCAATACTGTTACTGTTAGCAGGACATTCCATTCATTCATTCATTCATTTTCTTTTCGGCTTAGTGCCTTTATTGATCTGGGGTCGCCACAGCGGAATGAACCGCCAACTTATCCAGCATATGTTTTACGCAGCGGATGCCCTTCCAGCTGCAACCCATCTCTGGGAAACATTCATACACACTCACTCATTCACACACACTCTCATACACTACGGCCAATTTAGACTTGTGGGGGAAACCGGAACACCCGGAGGAAACCCACGCGAACACGGGGAGAACATGCAAACTCCACACAGAAATGCCAACTGACCCAGCCGAGGCTTGAACCAGCGACCTTCTTGCTGTGAGGCGATTGTGCTACCCACTGCGCCACCGCGTCGCCTCATGACATTCCAGCTTTAAAAAAATAAATAACATTAATGCACATCAGTAACTCGCCAGTAACTTTTTTTTATTCATGTCCCTGTAAGAAAACATTGTTAATAATTGCAAATCCAGCAACCGCGATAATCAAACCTTTGGGAACAACTGTGGTCTGAACCAAAGTTTACAGGACTGTTTTCTCTGGAATCCTCTCAAGCGGTGGACTTGCTTGCCACCGAACCGCTGACTTGTTTGACATGATTTCAACTCGTCTCGACGCCCACACCAGCGAAGACGCACCACGCCGCTCCTCGCCGTTTATCGTCGCCAGCTCACATTGAAAATGAATGACTTCCGGCTACTTTGGCGCTCTCGCCGCTTTCGGTGTGAACACACAGTTATGTTTAAAATAGGATGAAAAAATTCTCTCTGTTAAACAGCGTTTCATTTGGGAACTATTTTGAAAAGAATTCAAATTTCACAGGAAGGGTGTCACGGTGGCGTAGTGGGTAGCACTGTCTCCTTATAGCAAGAAGATCGCTGGATCGAATCCCGGCTGGCCCAGTTGGCATTTACCCCCCAGTCCAAGCACATGCTCTATAGTTGAATTGAACAAACTAAATTGGCCGTAGTGTATGTGTGTGAATGAGTGTGTGTGGATGTTTCCCAGTACTCTGTTGCAGCTGGAAGGGCATCCGCTGTGTAAACCATATGCTGGATAAGTTGGCGGTTCATTCCTCTGTGGCGACCCCTAATGAATAAAGGGACTAAACCAAAGGAAAATGAATGAATAAATTCACGCTATTAACAAACCATTAACTACGATATTTAGCTCAGTAAACTACTAATTAGCTAGTCGGGTTTAGGTATTGGCAAGTATTTGGGATGTAGAATAAGAGCATACTTTATAATACAGTTCATATCTTAGTAATAAACAGGAAATAAGCCAGTAGTAAATGGTGTGAATTGTTACTTAAACTAAAGTGTTTCCACATAAATGAATAAATACCGTATTAAACTTGTTGCTCATTGTTTGTTCACATTAGTAAATACAGTAGTCAACATTTGATCATCACCTTTCATCAAAGTTGTCCTAAAACTATCGAACAGCTCCCATTCTTGTACTATTTTGAAAAACATATTTGGTTAACTTCGAATGTTGACTGCTGTACATTAACTAATACAACCGTATTGTAAAGTGTGATGTAAATACTGTAACAGAAGGCTACGTTGTAGTTGAAGCGTCTGTGGTTGTTGTAATGGGATGTATAGGGTCCTCGGCCGGCGCTGTTCGTTCCGGAGATCAGTTTTGAGCTGCTGGTGAAAAAGCAGATCAAGAGACTGGAGGAGCCCAGTTTGCGCTGTGTGGAGCTCGTACATGAAGAGCTTCAGAGGATCATCCAGCACTGCTCGTCCTACAGCACACAGGTAAGCTAACACCTATTGATACCTGATGCTTGTTCAAATATTTCCCAAATGATGTCTACCAGAGCGAGGAATTTTTCACAGTATTTCCTATAATATTTTGTCATCTGGATAAAGTCTTATTTGTTTTATTTCAGCTAGAATTATCAGAATCAGAATCAGAATGGGTTTTATTGCCAAGTGTGCTTACACACACAAGGAGTTTGTTTTGGCTACAGAAGCTTCCAGTGTACATAAAGTGAACAGTGACAACACGAAATAAATATGAAAAACACAACAAACATTAAACAGAGATGCAATCAGTCAAAAAGCTCTGGAAGGTGAATTGTATGTACAGACAAGTTATAAGGTGCTGTGTACGACTGCGTAGAAAAAGTATTGCACTGTAAATTGTTATAAGGTGCTGTGTACGAGTGCGTATGAGAAAGTATTGCACTGTAAATTGTTATAAGGTGCTGTGTACGAGTGCGTATGAGAAAGTATTGCACATGTTTATTGCACAGTAGTAGAATATTTAACTGTTCATGAGGTAGATGGCCTGAGGAAAGAAACGTTTCCTGTGTCTGGCTGTTTTTGTGCTTGGTGCTCTGTAGCACCTACCAGACGGTAACAGTTCAAACAGGAAGTGCGCTGGGTGTGAGGGGTCCAGAGTGATTTTGTAAGCCCTTTTACTCACTCTGGAAGAGTACAGTTCTTGAAGTGTAGGAAGGGTAGTGCCAGTGATTCGTTCAGCTGTCCGGACTATTCGCTGTAGTCTGCGGAGGTCGGTTATTATTATTTTTTTAACCATTTTAAGGTCATTAAAAGCAAACAGACCTCCAGACAACAAATGTGCTGGAGGCAGTGTGGGCATGCAGAAGCAGATCATACCCATATCTTCTGGAGCTGTGGGAAAATTCAACCATTTTGGGATGATGCAGATGGTGTTTGCATACAGAGTTCCTGGGACAGCATTATTTTTGTTTACAGGAGATATTAAGGACATTGTCCCCAGAGGTGACCAATATTTGTGTAAGATTCTTCTTGTGGGATGCAAAAAGACTATAACAAGGAACTGGTTTATAGACTCAACGTTGAAATGTAAGCAGTGGGTTGAGATAATTGAAGACATTCATGTAATGGAAAAACTGACATTTATGTTGAGGATGAAAGCGGATAGGGCGGTGCGGTGGCGCTGTCGCCTCACAGCAAGAAGGTCGCTGGTTCGAGCCTCGGTTGGGTCAGTTGGCATTTCTGTGGGGAGTTTGCATGTTCTCCCTGTGTTGGCGTGGGTTTCCTCTGGGTGCTCCAGTTTCCCCCACAAGTCCAAAGACATGCGCTATAGGTGAATTAGGTAAGCTAAATTGTCTGTAGTGTATATGTGTGAATGAGTGTGTATGGGTGTTTCCCTGCAAGTGATGGGTTGCAGCTGGAAGGGATCAGCTGCATAAAACATATGCTGGATAAGTTGGCGGTTCATTCCTCTGTGGCAACCCTTGATTAATAAAAGGACTAAGCTGAAAAGAAAATGAATGAATGAATGAAAACGGATATTTTCAGAAAGGGTTGGGAAAAAAGGTTGATATATAGGGAATATAAAGACATCCCCATTTAAGTGAATGGTAATTGGAAGAGATAGAGCAATCTTATGCGTTTGGCCTTTTCTTTTCTTTTTTTTACTTATTTTGCATACAAGTTTATGTGGTGTATATAGGTAATTATGTATGTGCATATTGGAATGTGTTCGTATGTAATGATATATGTTAGCATGTTTTTTCTGTTAAATTATTGTTCTGTATTGTTAAAAAATAAACCAAATAAAAGTTAGAAAAAAGGACATTTTAAGGTCAATATTATTAGCCCCCTTAAGCATAATTATACAATGACTTCCCTGATTACCCTAACTAATTAACCTAATTAAGCCTTTAAGTGTCACTTTAAGCTGATAACTAGTGTATTGATAAATATCTAGTCAAATATTATGTGCTGTCATCATGGCAAAGAGACAAGAAATCAGTTATTAGACATGAATTATTAAAACTATTATGTTTAGAAACGTGTTGAAAAAAATCTTTCTGTTAAACAGAAATTGGGGAAAAAATATACAGGGGGGCGAATAATTCTGACTTCAGCTGTATGTTTATCAAATTTATCAAATTGTGCAAATTAATAGACATTTAAATTGGTTTATTATGATCATTCTTGTTTTTAAATGTCATTAGAAAACAATAGCTACGCGGTGGCGCAGTGGGTAGCACCATCGCCTCACAGCAAGAAGGTCACTGGTTCGAGCCTCGGCTGGGTCAGTTGGCATTTCTGTGTGGAGTTTGCATGTTCTCCCCGTGTTGGCGTGGGTTTCCTCTGGGTGCTCCGGTTTCCCCCACAAGTCCAAAGACATGCGGTATAGGTGAATTGGGTAAGCTAAATTGTCCGTAGTGTATGTGTGTGAATGAGTGTGTGTGGGTGTTTCCAGGTGATGAGTTGCGGCTGGAAGGGCATCCGCTGCGTAAAACATATGCTGGATAAGTTGGCGGTTCATTCCGCTGTGGCGAACCCAGTTTAATAAAGGGACTAAGCAGAAATGAAAATGAATGAATGAATAGAAAACAATAAACAACACATTTAATTAAAATATGTAAATAAATGCAAAATTAAAACTGTTTATTTAATCGAATGACAAAAATAATATGAATAAATAATTTTTTAAAAAGTATTTGTCAAATGCTTCTTGATGTATATTATTACATATATTATTATTTATACATTAAAGAAACATGTATTAAATATATATGTCTGTTTAATTTGTCTATTTACAGGTGATTAATTAATTTGTCATTGTTGTTGTATTATTAAATTCATACATTTATTCTTCATTTTATTTTCAAGCATCTTTCCCGGTCGTCTATATCAGTGTTTCTCAACCACGTTCCTGGAGGTCCACCAGCTCTGCTCATTCTTCATGTCTCCTTAATCAAACACACTTGATTCAGATCATCAGCTCATTAGCAGAGACTGAAAGACCTGTAATGGGTGTGACAGACAATGGAGACATCCAAAACATGCAGTGCTGGTGGTCCTCCAGGAACGTGGTTGAGAAACACTGCTCTATATTACAGCTCAGAACTTGTACAAAATGAAAGCTTTTCACAGGCACAACAGAGCGACACACACACACACACACGCACACGCACACACACACACACACACACACACACACACACACACACACCAAGAAGCGCCTGCATTAGGATTCCCTCCTCATTCGGCTCTTATCTTCTGTCCTGCCGCCTTCACTGTGTACATTTGTTTTACATTAAGCATTTTTCACACTCCTATATTCATACATATGTTACCAGATCTTGCACTAGAGGAAAAAGCAGCGCATGGATTTGATTCTTATAATATTTTGCCAGTGTTTTGGGTGAAATATGCGTTCGCTTTATCATTCTGGAAGTGTAAAAAAAAAGTTATATAATTTGACGGCCTACATGCGGTGTGTTTGTGTGTTTGTTTATGTCTGAAGGAGCTGTTGAGGTTTCCCAAACTGCACGATTCAATAGTGGAGGTGGTCACCAGCTTACTCAGGAAACGCCTGCCTATTACCAATGAAATGGTAGGAACGCAAACTGCACCTACAGTCACACAACACGCACACACACACACATATAGGTTATATGGAAGTGGTTATAATGGAAGTCATTGGGGCAAAAACAGCCACCAACATAATAAAAGGGTGGCTAATTTGAGCAATACACAAGGGTTAAACACAAATTCACAAGCAAAATCAAAGCAAATAAAGTCTTTTATTGCGCACAATGTACAGTATATGCCATCTGAATCTGTAGAGATGTCATCGTTTTAACTTATGGATTGTGTTTGCTTCTTCTCAGGTTCATAATCTGGTTGCGATCGAGTTGGCCTATATAAACACCAAACATCCAGACTTCACAGACGCTGCCCAAGTGTCTGCATCCGTCAACAGCCAGCAGGTTCAGAAACTCTTAGTCTCTCTCTCTCTCAAACAGGATTAGTCTTTGTTTTATCTCTCTCTCTTTCTCTCCTGCAGGCGGAGGCTGGGGATGGAGGGAAGCGATGGAAGAATGAGAAGATGCCCTCTGAGGAGAAAGGCCCAATGCCTGGGTTTGGAAGCCCCAGCAAAGCCGTCAACCTGTTGGACACGGTACATTTTTGGATCCAGAAGACAACATTTGAAGAATAGCATGAAAGAGCAATTCTAGCTTTATGGACGTGACATTTGCAGTAAAAACTCATATATAAATTCACATAGAAAGTATATGTTAACATTCCGTCTATATTTTCCAGAACAACTAACCAGAGATTTATGGGACCAGACAAATATTAATCTGTAAATATTTGTTATATTTTAAATAAGGGAAATAAACATGCGTTATGGATGTGACCAAAACATTAGCGAGTTTACAGTATACAGCATAAATTCTGTGAACTAAACTGCATAACCTAAAAGAAACAATGCTAATCAACAGGATAAGAGTTGCTCTTTATAGAACAAAAATGATTGATTTTATTTCATTTGACATTTTTTGCATTAATGAGGAAAAAGCTTGGTTATGGATGTGACGCCTCTCCGTTGTGGATGTGACAGATGTGAAATTGGCACTTGTGTGACTTTGGTAAATCAAGTATAATTGGTTTAAAACATTGACAGAGGCATTTTTGAGTATTTTTACAGTTCTGGATAGGGTTGCACCAGCTGTTCGTAAGTTCTTTCTTAAACTGGAACGTAAAGTCCACACTAGAGGCTTAGTAACTACTAGCTAGTTTGTAACTAAATTTGTTCTTACTTTGGTTGCACCACATGCTATTAAAGCAAACCGTAGTTAGTATTCAATTCAATTCAATTCAAGTTTATTTATATAGCGCTTTTTACAATGTAGATTGTGTCAAAGCAGCTTAACATGTTCTAGTAAAGTCCAGATTTCAGAGATGAAGTTCAGTTTAGTTCAGTTCAGTTCAGTGTGGTTTAAGTTTCACTGCTGAAAGTTCAAACACTGAAGAGCAAATCCACCGAAGCGCAGCTCCACAAGTCCCGATCCGAGCAGGCCAGTGGCAACAGTGGCGAGGGAAAAAACTTCAACAATAGACGAAGTGAAGGGAAAAAAACCTTGAGAGAAACCAGGCTCTGTTGGGCACGACCATTATTCTTCTGGCCAAACTTCCTATGTGGAGCTGCAGTCTAGGTGCCGGAGGCTGGAGAAGCTGGGCGTCCATCGTGGAAAGCTGCAGGTGTAGGGCACCGGCGGGAGGTCAGGCTGGCCCACAGGATCAAGCGTAGACTTGTTTGTCACAGTGGCCTTCCAGGAATCAGTCTCATGCACTCCATTCCTCCATGACCACCACAGCATCAGCTCGGGATACGGCCTGGTCCAGGATACCTTTGGATCATCTCTTCACAGGTCTAGGATAGTCTGTAGGGGCCTCGGGATGAGTACCCCCAGGTGGTCATAGTGTATTTAAACCAGATGCAAAAAATGGATTGTTATAGATGAAAATAGCAGTTATATAAACAAACATGTAAAGCATATGAGAGTTTCTAACACAATAGTAGGTCGTAAGCTGTCCGTAAAGTCATGCGTAGTCGCATTGAATGACGTAATACCCAATATAAAGCATTTAAATCGTTAAACTGCGTTAAATGCGTCTATATAGAACTGTCCTATGAAAATTAACTGATAAATGACATTTTTATAGTACATTACAGTCAGTCACTAGTAACAGACGCACATATCTGCATCGCGAGCTGTAAATGCACGCAAAATACACATGAAGTTATCAAAATATTAAACTTTTTTATATATCCTACACGTGAAAGAGAAAAGAGCAGGGAGAAAAACTCAGTCATGAAGAAATTCTCGTTTTAATTGATGGATACAATTAACACAAAACACTCCTTGATAGTAAATTAAACTCTTCTTTCATAAACTGAACAAAATGAGAGATTTGGGAGGGAAATAAGGCTTTGAGTAGAGGGAGAGCATTCTTCAATATGATCGCGAGGTCCTCAATGTAAACTAGTCATCTCTTTTCTACCATTATACATGGGGTAAGGCTGCCGTAAATATTGTGTTGGAACGTAGCGGTACGTTTAAACTAAGTTCAGTGGTGTAACACAAAAATATTTAGTAGTATGTAAATTGTAACTTAGTGTCCCTTTAAGTCACAGCTAGGCTACGGTTTAACTGCTGGTGCAACCGGCCCCTGTAGAATACAAGCCTACACAAGAAACCTAATAAGGGTTTCGTTATTTCAGTAACAACTTAATTTTTTTTTCATGCCAAGCTTGACATTTGCATGGAATTGCTCGAAAGACAAATTCTCAAGTTGTGCGAATGTTTCTGCAGGCAGTGCCAGTATCGCGCAAGCTGAGCTCTCGAGAGCAGCGGGACTGTGAGGTCATCCAGAGACTCATCAAGTGCTACTTTCTGATCGTGCGCAAGAGCATTCAGGACAGGTCAGCTTTATTGTGCATGTTTGTCAAGCACCTCAAAGTGCCATTTTAGTCTTTAGTGGTCAAATTACATTGAATTTACTCCTACTTTCAAACTTAATATACAGTTGAAGTCTGAATTATTAGCCCCCCTGTATATTTAATCAACCCCCCCAATTTCTGTTTAAAGGAAATCTTTTTTTCAATACGTTTATGAACATAATAGTTTTAATAACTTATTTCTAATAACTCATTCATTCATTCATTCATTCATTTTCTTTTCGGCTTAGTCCCTTTATTAATCTGGGGTCGCCACAGCGGAATGAACCACCAACTTATTCAGCATATGTTTTACGCAGCGGATGCCCTTCCAGCAGCAACTCATCACTGGGAAACATCCATACACACTCATTCACACACATACACTACTGACAATTTAGCCTACCCAATTCACCTGTACCGCATGTCTTTGGACTTGTGGGGGAAACCGGAGCCCCCGGAGGAAACCCACGCAAACACGGGGAGAACATGCAAATTCCACACAGAAATGCCAACTGACCCAGCCAAGGCTCGAACCAGCGACCTTCTTGCTGTGAGGCGGTCGTGCTACCCACTGCGCCACCGTGCAGCCATTTTTTAATAACTGATTTCTTTTATCTTTGCCATGATTGCAGCACATAATATTAGACTAGATATTCTTCAAGATACTAGTATTCAGGTTAAAGTGACACTTAAAGGCTTAACTAGGTTAATTAGGCAAGTTAGGGTAATTAGGCAGGTCATTGTACTGTATAACAGTGGTTTGTCTGTATAACAGCGAAACAAGTATTGCTTAAGGGGGCTAATAATATTGACCTTAAAATGGTTTTAAAAAAATTAAAAACTACATTTATTATAGCTGAAATAAAACAAATAAGACTTTGTCCAGAAGAAAAAATATTATAGGAAATACTGTGAAAAATTCCTGAATCTGTTAAACATCATTTGGGAAATATTGTAAAAAGAAAACAAATCATACAAGAGCTAATAATAAGTCAGATTGACTCTTCAGAATATCTGCTCTCTTTCAAAAATGAAGTGTTAGTCCTACACTTCTCTAAATTACTACTGAGATGCTTGATAATGAACTGTTAGTGCAATGAATTATTCATTTTTCATTAGTGATGTTTTTTTTTTTTTTTTTTATTCTGCTTCCTGTAGCGTGCCAAAGACGGTGATGCACTTCCTGGTGAATTTCGTGAAGGAGCATCTGCAGAGTGAGCTGGTGGGTCAGCTCTACAAACAGCCTCTGCTGCAGGAGCTGCTCATCGAGTCTCAGGAGACAGCACAGCAGCGCACTGAGGTCGCACACATGCTGGAGGTACGTCAAAACGGGAGCAGAATTTACAGGGGAAATCGAATTGGCAGAAAATTGAGCAATTGATGGTTTTCAGTCACATGACCTGTGCAGAGGCTGGCAGGCAAAAAAAAACAATGGGCCGTAATGGCAGCTACACTGGGATCTCTGTAGAAATGCAGCACAAACTGCTCATATTTCCATATATTTCCATTTCCATATCTTGGTTGTCACATCTTTAAAATGAGAAGTGTAAACTCACAGAATTATATTCAGTTTTTTATTTTATTTTACAAATACTTCAGTAATGTACATTAAGCCTCTTTCTCTTCATGTAAGTAATATGAAAATATTTCTATTTAAATATTAACTACTTAAAACTACTACCTTTTGACAGTCGGCTCCGTATCACTAGCAGTTAATAAAGCTGAATGTTTATTAAAAACACCAAGGGTTTGTACTGTTCGCAGAACACATTATCATGCTCAAAAACAGCATTATAAAACAGAACATCAGACAGTGACGCAACATTAGCTATAGTGCAGCAGAAAGGACATTAAAACCGGTGGAGGCGTCTCGTTTTTTAAGGTTTGACTACTATTAACTTGACACATCAGCATCTTAAATTGCCAAAGACAGCCGTGTGAATGTGTTTGGCTGTGGAGATGGTGATTTATATGAGCTGAATTTAAAGACAACTTTTACAAGAGTACAAACAGCCTAGCAAGCACAGCAGACTGTCGGCCTGTGAATTGAAGCATACCGAATATATGGAAACACAAGTGGTAGAAATGCATTCAAAATCTGCATTGGGATGTTCTGCTCTGCAAAACGTAGCTTATCACATACAATATGGTCATATAAAATCTGATTACTCATTAAACAGTGCACGTGCAAACAATTCATATTTTGCATTACCATGTTTTGATAACATTTGCCCCTTTTTTAATGATTAAAAACAGCTAATTTGTTCAACATGATCAAAAACTGTTCAAAAATAGGCCACTTTTATAACACACACACACATACAACTTCTAACAAAACAATGTTAAACATTTTATAATGTAGTTTTGCCAATAAGTAGTCAATAAAACATTGACGAAGCTTATATTTAAAGCATTATGTGCGTTCATGTAAATCAGTGAATTGTTTACTAGAGATTCACTTTGACTGGATCATTTATGTCAGTGAATTTATCTGGATATTATCTCTGACCGGATCTTTCGAGTCATTAAGTCAGACTCGCGTTGACTGGATAATTTGAATCAGTGAATTGTTAACCAAAGACTCACTCTTACCAGATCATTTGAATCAGTGAATTGTTTACTGAAGACTCACTCTGACCAGATCATTTGAATCAGTGAATTGTTAACCGAAGACTTACTCTTACCAGCTCATTTGAATCAGTGAATAGTTTACTGAAGACTCACTCTGACCAGATCATTTGAATCAGTGAATAGTTTACTGAAGAATCATTCTGACCAGATTATTTGAATCAGTGAATTATTAACTGGATATTATCTCTGACTGCATCATTCGAATCAGCAAATTGCTAACTGGAAACTCACTGACTGAATCATTTGAATCAGTGAATTGTTAACTAGAAACTCACTCTGACCAAATCATTTGAATTAATGAGTCATTAAGTGCAAACTCGCTCTGACCGAATCATTTGATTCAGTGAATTGTTAACTGAACTGAAGACTCACTCTGACCAGATAATTTGAATCAATGAGCCATGAAGTGCAGACTCGGTCTGACCGGATCATTTGAATCAGTGAGTTATTAAGTGCAGACTCGATCTGACCAGATCATTTGAATCAGTGAATAGTTTACTGAAGACTCACTCTGACCAGATCATTTTAATCAGTGAATTGTTAACTGAAGACTCACTCTGACCGAATCATTTGAATTAGTGAGTCATTAAGTGCAGACTCACTCTGACCAGATCATTTGAATCAGTGAATTGTTAACTGAAGACTCACTCTGACCGGATCATTTGAATCAGTGAATAGTTTACTGAAGACTCACTCTGACCAGATCATTTGAATCAGTGAATTGTTAACCGAAGACTTACTCTGACCAGATCATTTGAATCAGTGAATTGTTTACTGAAGACTCACTCTGACCAGATCCTTTGAATCAGTGAATTGTTAACTGAAGACTCACTCTGACCAGATCATTTGAATCAGTCAATAGTTTACTGAAGACTCACTCTGACCAGATCATTTGAATCAGTGAATTGTTAACTGAAGACTCACTCTGACCAGATCATTTGAATCAGTGAATTGTTAACTGAAGACTCACTCTGACCGGATCATTTGAATCAGTGAATAGTTTACTGAAGACTCACTCTGACCAGATCATTTGAATCAGTGAATTGTTAACTGAAGACTCACTCTGACCGGATAATTTGAATCAGTGAATAGTTTACTGAAGACTCACTCTGACCGGATCATTTGAATCAGTGAATTGTTAACTGAAGACTCACTCTGACCAGATCATTTGAATCAGTGAATAGTTTACTGAAGACTCACTCTGACTGGATCATTTGAATCAGTGAATTGTTAATGGAAGACTCACTCTGACCTGATCATTTGAATCAGTGAATAGTTTACTGAAGACTCACTCTGACTGGATCATTTGAATCAGTGAATTGTTAACGGAAGACTCACTCTGACCGGATCATTTGAATTAGTGAATAGTTTACTAAAGACTCATTCTGACTGGATCATTTGAATCAGTGAATAGTTTACTGAAGACTCACTCCTACCGGATCATTTGAATCAATGAGTCATTAACTGCAGACTCGCTCAAATCATCTGCTCGGAAAAAAAAAATTCAGAGGACGGCTAATAATTTAGACTTCAACTGTATCTATGATCATAAAAACACCTTCACACTAAGTCGTATTTTTTTTTTCCAAACTTTTGCTTATGATACTCAATGTTGTTCCTTCTGTCTTTTTCTTCTCTTGTAGGCCCTCAAGAAAGCCAGTAACATTATCTCAGAGATCCGCGAGACTCATCTTTGGTAGCCAAACGTTCTCATTGAACAGTCTGTCCAGGAAAGTGTTTACATGTTTGTTTGTGCTGTGTGTGTGTGTGTGAGAGAGAGTGTGTATGTGAAGAGTGTGTATGTAAATCATTGATGTGAAGAAACACAATGCCTCTGCCAGCATGAACATTCAACAAAAATCTGTACAGTTTTCCAGAAGCTCCTTATTCCTACTGTATATGCACTGATTCAATAACCCTGACAGAGGTCAGAAGAGTGTGTGTGTGTGTGTGTGTGTGTGTGTGTGTGTGTGTGTGTGTGTGTGTGTGTGTGTGTGTGTGTGTGTGTATGTTTGTAATCAGATATAGTGAACATATCAACACCATATTGTTTTATTCAACGTCATAAACCTTACATAATGGTTTATGATGAATAATTTTTCATTTAATGTTACAATAATTGAGACATGTCCTAAATGGTACACTATAAAAGCCATTAGTTGACTTTACTTCAAAAAGTGAGTAAACTCGTTGCGTTAAAATCATTCTTGAACTGTGTGCATAATTATACAAATTAAGTCAACTTGACAGTTTCAGGTTACAACGAGTTAAATCCCTTTTCTTAAGTAAAGTTAACTTATCTCTTTTAAAGCAGTATGATTACTCGCTTTGTTAAAGGTGCTGTATGTAAGTTTTGGACTCTTCTAAAGCATACAAATACCATAATATGTTTGCAGATATTTAGAAACATGCTAAATGGACATAGATGTTTATCTGAAAAACAATGCTGAAGTCAGATATTCTGCTTTGAAAATGTGCGTGACGTGCCGGAACTTCTGTCTTTGTTTTGGTCATTTAACCCGCCCACTGCCAGTTTAGCCAATTATATTTCAGCACCCGGGTTGCCTTGGTGGAAAACAGCGTATTTCATTCATTCAGTCAGGAAGGCTCTTAAAGTATGCAACCGCGCCCGAAATGCGACCTCCGGTGGACAGTAGCAGACCCCGAAATGAGACGCAGATTCAGAGTTCCACATGAGGTGGTTATTAATTAGCAAATAATATAATTATTACGAACATAAACATTAGGTGAGCAGGTTACATTGTAACCCCGTGTCCTAATAACACGCTACGTGACGAGATTTACAATGATAAGCAATTTGGCTGTTT
>CAIGQW010004624.1:1119453-1130209 GCA_903798125.1 Danio choprae | reverse complement strand
GGACTAAAGCCAAAGGAAAATGAATGAATATATATATATATATTAAATTAAAATTACATTTATTAAACTATTTGTAGATATTCAATATATATATATATATGGCTGCATGGTGGAGCAGTGGGTAGCACAATCGCCTCACAGCAAGAAGGTTGCTGGTTCGAGCCCCGGCTGGGTCAGTTGGCATTTCTGTGTGGAGTTTGCATGTTCTCCCTGTGTTGGTGTGGGTTTCCTCCGGGTGCTCCGGTTTCCCCCACAAGTCCAAAGACATGCGCTATAGGTGAATTGGGTAGGCTAAATTGTCCGTAGTGTATGTGTGTGAATGAGTGTGTATGGATGTTTCCCAGAGATGGGTTGCAGCTGGAAGGGCATCCGCTGCGTAAAACGTATGCTGGATAAGTTGGCGGTTCATTCCGCTGTGGCGACCCCAGATTAATAAAAAGACTAAGCCGAAAAGAAAATGAATGAATGATTAGACAAGTCATGTGTTTTGAACTGTGGTTCCTGGTTAATTATAATCCCAATTGGACATTGCAAGTCCTGCGATGTGACTATTGCAGATCGGCACATTCCGAAGCAGAATATCATACAATTGTATTATTTCTGCTTGATAGTTCATATATAGTTCATGCTTCGCAAGGCGTGCTGCACACAGTACATTGGGTTTTATCCCATAAATCAATGCCACTGACTGACCTTGGCAGCAATGCTTTTCTTTTTCTTGGCTCATTATTTGATTGCACTACATACTGTATAGTTACGACAGCAAATGTGTAGCATACAGTACTACTATATCGCTCCATAATGTATTCCCAAACTTTTTTTCCCCCCTCCCCATAGTTGGCAGTACACAGTCTACATTTTCATCAGACATCGATCATGTTGCCCTCTCGCCATGTTTGATTCAGCAACTCTGGCAGTGGCTCTGTTATCTTTGCTTTGCTTTAATTATTTAAAACACTGCAGTAGTGAACAGTGAACTCTCAGATAACCTCAGATATTTCGCAGCCTTTTATCACGTGGGGAGAAAAAAAAAACCCCGACTCTTCAAAAGCTGGACTTCTGTGATGTGAGCCAAAAAATATGCTCTGTCTGTCAGCGTCGTGCTCTCCACGGGGCCGCAACCTTGACAGAGGTTTGATTTCACACCATCCATCAGCCTGCTGTGGCCTGAGGTTTCTCTCTCTAATGCTGAAAGTTTCGTTTTAACCTTTTGCAGCTCTCAGATGTGATGCAGTGGGAAAATGCCTTAGTGTTAGTCACGGCCTCTGGCGTCACTCCCACATACTGCCGTCTGATGCATATTCAAAGATCATGCTCCAATCTGATAGGCTGACTTTGTGCAATTTCCGGGAGCTGTTGTTTTGCAGGTGTTTATCAGATCATTGAGGGGGCTTAAGTTTTAAGGCGGCTGCAGTTTTTTGCTGAAGATTAGACTATGTGATTAGTATGCAGACCTAATGTTATGTACCTCTTTGATTAAACTTGATATATGCCAACATAGGCTCATTCTGAAAACGTATCCCTATATACATTTCTGGAGATTGCGAATTATGTAGCCAGAGTTACGTATGGCTGCATTTCATCTTTAAAACTAATGCTACGGGGCGGTCTGACGCCACCGACGGCTTGTTTCTTTTCGCACTTAGCGGCGATCAGTCAGTCAGCCAGTCAGTCAGTCAGCCGACAGCGGCCTCTGGTGGATTTATGCGAAAGCAACAGGCGTGAATGGCACTCCAGAGAGAAATTTGAGATCTGAAAAAGCACATGCAGCAGCCTCTGGTGGATTCGAGAAAAGAAAAAAAAAAAAAAAAAAAAAAAAAAAAAAAAAAAAAGAACTTACCTCCTGGGATATGGTGGCGCTCTCCAGTATATATGTATATAGCGGTACATTTCCAGAATGAGCCTGGGTTGATATACAGTTATTCATTCATTTTCATTTCGGCTTAGTCCCTTTATTAATCTGGGGTCGCCACAGTAGAATGAACCGCCAACTTATCCAGCATATGTTTTTACGCAGCGGATGCCCTTCCAGCTGCAACCCATCTCTGGGAAACATCCATACACACCCATTCACACTCATACACTACGGACAATTTAGCCTACCCAATTCACCTATACCGCATGTCTTTGGACTTGTGGGGGAAACCGGAGCACCCGGAGGA
Organism: Danio choprae; assembly: GCA_903798125.1. Taxonomy (NCBI): domain Eukaryota; kingdom Metazoa; phylum Chordata; class Actinopteri; order Cypriniformes; family Danionidae; genus Danio; species Danio choprae. Next base: position 1,128,047 of record CAIGQW010004624.1, on the reverse strand, counting down.
AACCCACGCCAACACAGGGAGAACATGCAAACTCCACACAGAAACGCCAACTGACCCACTCTGTTGAAGTCTGTGAAAAACTCACACATGAGCAATGCATGCGACTTCATTCTCCATATGAAAGGCGTCTTTAAGCTGCCATCACCAAAAAATCCCTTTATTTAAAGTATTAAACACGTTTCAGTAGTTCAGCACTTTCTCCTTACGTCATTCCATTATTACACACAACAAATTTTTCTGTTTGTTTTGTTTTATTTTTATGTTTGTATTGTTTGGGTTTTTGGGCCTCACAGTGGCGCAGTGGGTAGCATGATCGCCTCACAGCAAGAAGGTTGCTGGTTCGAGCCTCGGCTGGGTCAGTTGGCATTTCTGTGTGGAGTTTGCATGTTCTCCCCGTGTTGGTGTGGGTTTCCTCCGGGTGCTCGGGTTTCCCCCACAAGTCCAAAGACATGCGGTATAGGTGAATTGAGTAAGCTAAATTGTCCGTAGTGTATGTGTGTGAATGAGTGTGTGTGGATGTTTCCCAGTGATGGGTTGCAGCTAGAAGGGCATCCGCTGCGTAAAACATATGCTGGATAAGTTGGCGGTTCATTCCGCTGTGGCGACCCCAGATTAATAAAGGGACTAAGCCGAAATGAAAATGAATGAATGAATGAATGTTTGGGTTTTTATCAAAATCTGCTTCAATTCCCCGTCAACAGCTCCTTTAGATATATTATTACCAGGAAAAAATATGACGTGTTCAATACTTATTTCTCCTGCTGTATGTAAATCCGTTACATGTGAAATATGTTATTCAGGTCAATACTACATAAAAACAACATGCTGCCTCTTATTTTGGTAAAATAATGAACATTTTGCAGTTTCTGATAGGTGTACGCATGTAAACTTTGACTTCAGATGCTCTATCTATGTCATTATATTCATTGCATTTACAAAGCATTACAGTCAGAGCAGACCTGTGACCTGTTTTCATGACCCGCCAGCTAAAAAATCCTTGTCCTATACCACACGGTAGCCTGAAAGATGCAACAAAATAGGATAGAAATGTAGAACTGCTTACTTGACACTTTCAGGCAGCGGTTTTTACCTTACAATATCTAGGTTCATCGCGTTACAGAACCATCTCAAAATCTGCCAAGCCTCTATCCTTTTCTGTCAGTCACGAATGCTAATGTCGTTCTGTGACAGACAGAAAGCATGCTGGGCATTGCGGCGTGTAGCATGAAACACAATGCCACGGGAGACCATACCTCACAACCTCAGCAAACACAACACTGTGGTCCAGCCGATAACAGCTCATCCCCGCGCCGTCAATCAGAGGCTCAATCTATTTAGATATCAGCACTTGCACGGCACCCTGGGAAAGAGAAATAACTAGAATCCCACATCACTTAGTATGAAGGCTTGTTATCGCTGTATTGAACTACAGCTGTAAGCTACTGCACCAGAAATATTACCTTCTCCCATTTCTCAGATATTAAAGCGATGAAACCACGGATAACGGAGTCAGTATAGTTTGTTGTAGCAGTTTTGGCTACAGCACTTTTAGGTCAATTTAGGTCAGCCGAGTGTTTCTGTAGCTCAATAAAGTGGATCACGAAGGCAACGTCGAGGCACATAGCGGAAAATTGAACAGCGGCTTTGGATCTTCACTACAGTTTGCTGCTGAAGTCTCTGATCACAGAGCTGAAAGTGAACTACTTGCTGTAAGTTTACTTTAGACCCCGTCTATTGGAATTCTAATGGAGGGACTTTTAATTTTGGATAAAGTGAGCTCAGGCGCTTCCAGTGGACTGTCATGCTATAATAAAAACTCACGTAGTTTGAGATCAGGTTTGTTTAAAATATCTAAAATTTTAAACACTGTTTAAAGTATCTACACTGCTTGATTGAGATTTGATATAATGTAGGTTTCAGACCAGACAAGGGCTCAATCCCAATTCTATCCCTTCCCCTTGGCCCTTGAAACAGAGTGTGAAGGGGACGCCAACCTGAGTTCACCAAGTAGGACATGTTCCTGGATGAACATCCATGTTGATCCTGGAACAACATGCCAATCAGCCAATCAGAATGAAGGGATACGTTTACCGTTTATGTTAAGTTTAAGCTTACGGTTAGGTTTATGCACATGATTGTTATCCAACTATTATTCCCCTCTGATTTTGGGAATAACTTACAGTTATGGTTGGGTTTAGGGGTAGGGAATAGGTATGGATTACATTATTGAACAAAAATTATGTTCCAGGATCAATATAGATGCTAATCCAGGATCGCATCGTACTTGGCAAAATCATAACGTGCTGAAGGGGAAGGGCTTCAAAATGTACCCCTAAGAAACGGGACAGTACTACAACACCTGCACACGTCATCATGAGCTCTTATTCATATGAGATTGACGACAGTGACTGCTTGACGAAAGACGGCACTCACTGAGCAGTATAGAGTATTCTTCACTATACTGGGGCATTAGGACCCACACAGACCGCAAGTTGAGCGCCCCCTGCTGGTCTCACTAACACCACTTCCAGCAGCAATCTAACTTTCCCTGCTTAGCTTCAGTGGGCGACCATGTGAGAGTTGCAGACTGCTAGCTGCTGGCCAAGCTGAGACCGAAAGCAACAATATCATGTTATCATAATGATATGTGGCAATAAACTCATAACTGGACTGTGTATTTACATCTTGTGTTTACATAGATGAATATGGCCACGAAAACAACACTAACGTTATACCAGACTCTGTAAAAAGCTCATTCCCAACCACTAGAGTTTTCTGACAGGCTATTTCAGTTTCATCCAGTGACAGATGTGAAAGGATGTTATGGGACTACTATACAGGAGTTATTATTATGGATTATAGATAGCTAAATTTAGCATTTCTTTTTCAAAGCATGACCGTAAAACACGAAAGCCGTCATGAATGTATTAAAACATATGCTTGTTGGTTGTAAAAATTCTTAATAATGCCATAATATACTAACTCGCATGTGCAGCCATTGTAGCTGGTGTATTCTGGGAAATTTTCATACCCCTTGGGTTCTAGTGTGGTTCTGGAAAGATTACAGTTTCAAGGGCTATCTAGCCGTTCCCCTTAGCCCACATGTGTCAAAGCCAGTTCCTGGAGGGCCACAGCTCTGCACAGTTTAGTTCCAACCCTAATTAAACACACCTGATCCAACTAATTGAGTGCTTTAGGCTTGTTTGATACCTACAGTTAGGCGTGTTGAAGCAGGGCTGGAACTAAACTCTGCAGGGCTCCGGCCCTCCAGGAATTGATTTTGACACCCCTTTCACATCACATCCTTTCACCGCAAATTCATTGGTGACTGTAAAACACTTTGTCATGCATATAGCCCATTCACCAATTAATAAACTGAATTGTTCATTCATTAATTAATTTTCCTTCAGCTTAGTCCCTTATTTATCAGTGGAATGAACCGCCTACTTATTCAACATACGTTTTACACAGCGGCCCTTCCAACCGCAAACCAGTACTGGGAAACACCCATCCACACTCATTCACACACACACTCATACACTACGGCCAATTTAGTTAATCCAATTCACCTATAGCGCATGTGTTTGGTCTGTGGGAGAAACTGGAGCACCCGGAGGAAACCCACGCCAACATGGGGAGAACATGCAAACTCCACACAGAAATGCCAACTGGCCCAGCCGGGACTCGAACCCGCGACCTTCTTGCTGTGAGGCGACAGTGCTAACCACCGTGCCACCATAAACTGAATTAATTATATATTTTCCGCTATTAATGACAGCGCTTAACTATCACATAAGATGCATCACTTTCAAAACCCAACTAACTCGTCAAGGCAGTTTCATGACAACATAGAAACAAGGATGCACTATAATTTAAAGGGATAGTTCACCCCGAAATGAAATTTCTGTCATCATTTACTAAACCTCCACTTGAATTTCTTTCGTCTGTCGAACACAAAGGAAGACATACCGAATAATATTTTGTTCACTATAGATGCCAATGTATGCTTTTTCCAGCATTCTTCACAATATCTTATTTTGTGTTCAACAGAAGAAAGAAATTCATAACACTTTAGAGCCACTTGATTGCGAGTAAATGATGAGGACATTTTTGGGTGAACTATCCCTTTAAAAACATTGTTTGAACAATATAGGACTGTTGATAATGACACAATGCACCGGTGCTGGAGTAAGCTTCTGCTGGGCCATAATTAATTAAACTGGAGATTTCAATCAATCCAACATTATTGTAGTCAATTAACAGAAAGCTGTTTATTTATTCAATCACTCTTATGTGCTGTGTGTAATTGGCAAGCAATTTATTCCCACACAAAATACATGCAGTTCATTCAGTCAGCGGTTTTCTCCGCTGTGTAGTTGTTCTGAAATGCTGCTTTAATGGACAGTATCTGAGGACTACTGTGTTTTTGATGCTTTATTTGATGTTTCATTTATCGCGGTCTCATACAAACGTGCAATCTTCAAAAACGGTGCTGGAATGAAGGATGTAGATTGTGCTGCCTGTTAGCTTGCCTACCGGTGCACAAGGGCACAATCTTTTTAAATCAACATTCATTCACTTTCCTTCGGTTTGGTCTCTTATTTATCAGGGGTTGCCACAGTGGAATGAACCACCAACTATTCCGGCATATGGTTTACGCAGTGGATGCCCTTCCAGCCGCAACCCAGTACTGGAAAACACCCATACACTCACATTCACACACACGCACTTATCCACTACGGCCCATTTAGTTAATCCAATTCACCTATAGCACATTTATTTTGGTGCATTTGAACAAAACAGATTTATTAAACTGATATATTTATTAAAATATTATTTTAGTCAGGCCTCACAGTGGCGCAGTGGGTAGCACGTTCGCCTCACAGCAAGAAGGTCGCTGATCGCTGGTTCGAGCCTCGGCTGGGTCAGTTGACGTTTCTGTGTGGAGTTTGCATGTTCTCCCTGTGTTGGTGTGGGTTTCCTCCGGGTGCTCCGGTTTCCCCCACAAGTCCAAAGACATGCGGTATAGGTGAATTGGGTAAGCTAAATTGTCCGTAGTGTATGAGTGTGAATGGGTGTGTATGGATGTTTCCCAGAGATGGGTTGCAGCTGGAAGGGCATCCGCTGCGTAAAACATATGCTGGATAAGTTGGCGGTTCATTCCGCTGTGGCGACCCCAGATTAATAAAGGGACTAAGCCCAAATGAAAATGAATGAATGAAAATACTTAAATTAATGCAAAATATAGAATTTTTTATTTATACATTCGTTTCTCTTGAATTTTGCTCTTTTTTTATTTAATATTTTTCCCTCACATATAAATTTGTGTACTCATTTTGGAGCATTATCATAAAGCTTCAGATTTGGCTTTAGTGCTGACTATTCTAATGTACATGCACAGATATAACACTGTAAAGCTTTCTATAACATATTAATCTAAATGAGAGATTTGTGAGGGGTGTGCTCATATGTTGAACACTGTATAGTATGAATTATGAGTTCAGTACATGGAAATGACATACCAAGAGCCTCAAACACCATCATTTGAGTGTAAAATCCTGGTCAAAACAGAACAAAACACAGACTCTGACAACACACATGGGAAATTGTGGCCAATCTAACAGGCAGTGTAAGACTGGCCACAACGTTTCCTTGCGAGATTACAACGATATTATGTGCTGTCATCATGGCAAAGATAAAAGAAATCAGTTTAAATGAGTTATTAAAACTATTATGTTTAGAAATGTGTTGAAAACAAATCTTCTCTCCGTTAAACAGAAATTGGGGAGAAAAAAATATATATACACAGGGGGGCTAATGATTCAGGAGGGCTGATACAGTAATTCTGACTTCGACTATACATGATATTATTTAGAATCATATTAACTAAACATTAGTTATTATATATATATAGAATCTAGCTCTGTAATGCGCTTATAATGATATTTCTGATAAGCTGCTTGGCTTGTAAATATGAATCATGTTGTCTGCATTTTCTCAAACTAAAACCAAAATCTGCCTGGTAACGTATGAGCGCTAGCTAATGTAATTACCATCTTGTGCATTATTCCAGCACGCCACTAAAAGAGCTGACAGCGTTTACTGCTTGCTCTTAAAGGCTGAATAATTCCAAATGAATGCAGTCGTTTTAACAAAAGACAAAGCATCCGATTTACATAAAGCTTTTCCTTCTTTGAGTGTTTAAGAGAAACACTAGAGTTTAAAGTTTGTCAAATATTCGGTTTGTCCATGAGCATTTAACTAGATAAAGTTGATGTCGGAATTATTAGCCCTCCTGAATCATTAGCCCCCCTGTATATTATTCTCCCAATTTCTGTTAACGGAAAGATTTCTCAACACATTCCTAAACATTCATTCATATTAATTTCAGCTTAGTCCCTTTATTAATCTGGGGTCGCCACAGCGGAATGAACCGCCAACTTATCCAGCATATGTTTTACGCAGCGGATGCCCTTCCAGCTGCAACCCATCACTGGGAAACATCCATACACACTCATACACTACGGACAATTTTTAGCTTACCCAATTCACCTATAGCGCATGTCTTTGGACTTGTGGGGGAAACTGGAGCACCCGGTGGAAACTCACACCAATACGGGGAGAACATGCAAACTCCACACAGAAACGGCAACTGACCCAGCGTCACTTCACTGCGTGAAGACTCTCTCACACGATTGTCCAAGTAGTAAGCAAAAGTTCATAGAAATCCTCAATGAAACAAATAGTCACTTCCCTTCATCGGTTGTCTGCATCCACAGCTAACGAAAGCAAACCTCTAAGGAGCACAGGAGAGATCGGAGCTCTAGGGAGAAGATCCAGGAAGAGGTGATCATCCAACTTCGATTCCAGCCGGTGAGTGACTGAATGAGGTGTGTATAAATAGGGAGTGGGTGATTGCAGGTGCAGGTGTGTGATTAGTACTCGGGTGATTGTTCACGGGTGTGGTGTGTGGTGGATGGTGATTGTGAGTGGTGTCTGGGACTGAGGGAACGTGCAGAGGGTGTGACACATAATATTTCCAAAGATATTGTTCAAGATACTAGTATTCAGCTTAAAGTGACATTTAAAGGCTTAATTAGGCAATTAACTAGGCGAATTAGGGTAATTAGGCAAATCATTGTATAACAGTGGATTGCTCTGTATTCATTCATTCATTCATTTTCATTTCGGCTTAGTCCCTTTATTAATCTGGGGTCGCCACAGCGGAATGAACCACCAACTTATCCAGCATATGTTTTACGCAGCGGATGCCCTTCCAGCTGCAACCCATCTTTGGGAAACATCCATACACACTCATTCACACTCATACACTATGGACAATTTAGCTTACCCAATTCACCTATAGCGCATGTCTTTGGACTTGTGGGGGAAACCGGAGCACCCGGAGGAAACCCACGCCAACATGGGGAGAACATGCAAACTCCACACAGAAACGCCAACTGACCCAGCCGAGGCTCGAACCAGCGACCTTCTTGCTGTGAGGCGATCGTGCTACCCACTGCGCCACTGTGAGGCCCCGGATTGCTCTGTAGACAATTGAAAAACAAATATTGCTTAAGGGGGCTAATAATATTGACCTTAAAATGGTTTTTAAAAAATGTTATTCTAGCCGAAATAAAACAAATAAGACTTTCTCCAGAAGAAAAAATATTATAGGAACTACTGTGAAAAATTCCTGAATCTGTTCAACATCATTTGGGAAATATTTGAAAAAGAAAACAAATCCCCTTATTTTGACCAACACAATGTTATTTGTGTTTTAAAGTGCGTTCTAGTTGACGTGAAAATCATCACATGCTGCTTGTTTTGTGATGAAATTACGTATGACCGGCCAATCAAAATGCAGGCTTATTGAAATGCAATGTGTGGGGTTGGTTTGAGCATTGTTCCTTACACATTGTGTCCCCTATTTCCATTTCAAAAATTTTACATTGGCACATTTGGCAGAGGTTTTAGGCAAGGCAAGTTTATTTATGTAGCACATTTCATACACAGTGGCAATTCAAAGTGCTTTACATAAACAGGAATAAAAGAGACAAGTATAAAAAATAAAAACAAATAATATAAAAACAGATAAAAACAGATTAAAATGTGTTAAAACAGGTTATAAAAGAATGAAAAAGAAAAGGCATAATAGTGCGATCTGTGGGCCGTAGCACAGTGCTCATTCAGTATCTAAATGCAAAGATGACATCTTTATGACAACTTGACATAAACAGATATGACCTTGAGACATTTTTGTATTTAGTCATAAATCACACAGAATGAAGTATTTTGAAAATGTCAAATTGCAGATTGTTTCTTTTTGAGGGTTGAGTTTAGGGGTATGGCTGGGGTAGGGGGATAAAATATACTGTCCGCACAGTTTAAAAATCATAATGTCTAGCATTTCACAGAAGTGAAGTTTATTTATAAACTAATTTCGAGGGGATCACGTGCTTATGATTGCTGCGGCTGCTCCCGCATTATCCAATTCATGATCCACCAATCAGACGATTCCTAAGCCACTATAAATACCCTAAGTTCCATATCACAGCCATCTTCGTTTTGAAGAATCCCCCCTTCCACCCCTA
>CAIGQW010004624.1:1085836-1099453 GCA_903798125.1 Danio choprae | reverse complement strand
GAGCACCCGGAGGAAACCCACGCCAACACGGTAAGAACATGCAAACTCCACACAGAAATGCCAACTGACCCAGCCGGGACTCGAACCAGCGACCTTCTTGCTGTTAGGCAACGGTGCTAACCACTGAGCCACTGTGCCACCCCAAGATGTTTTATGACTATTTCCAAATTTGTAATATCCATATGTAATTTTGTATTCATTAAAAAATGGACAAACCCTGTCTAATTGGACGATCAACATTTACTACCTGTTTAGCCCTGTTAATATGCGAAGCTGTTAGCCAATCACAGCAGTTAACGGTGTGTTTACGGTGGGAGTCTACAATAATTCACGCCCAATTAAACAAATTGTAATGATAAGGGTCAAAAACAGCACAGGAAAATGGACAGTTACTTCTAAATTGTCTTTTTTTATGTAAATATTGGGCCTCACGGTGGCGCAGTGGGTAGCACGTTCGCCTCACAGCAAGAAGGTCGCTGGTTCGAGCCTCGGCTGGGTCAGTTGGCATTTCTGTGTGGAGTTTGCATGTTCTCCCTGTGTTTGCGTGGGTTTCCTCCGGGTGCTCTGGTTTCCCCCACAAGTCCAAAGACATGCGATACAGGTGAATTGGGTAAGCTAAATTGTCCATAGTGTATGTGTGTGATTGAGAGTGTGTGGGTGTTTCCCAGTCATGGGTTGCAGCTGGAAGGGCATCCGCTGCGTAAAACATATGCTGGATAAGTTGGCGGTTCATTCCGCTGTGGCGACCCCAGATTAATAAAGGGACTAAGCCGAAATGAAATGAATGAATATGTAAATATTTTGATAATATGACACATGTAAGTAGACCTAAGAGAACAGTACAAATTAAAAAGCTGAGTTTGACCTCTTTAAAGTATTTTAATCAAGTTAAATTAATCACTTTCCCCTAATAGCTACTATATGTAAAACTATAAAACAAAAAATAAAGATTTTCATAAATGCAAGAGAAATACCACGCATATAGTGGAGTAGATTGTTTCAAGGGTGCACATGTTATGTTTACAGGCATTAGAAAGATAATGCAAATTGATGGTAGGTTGGTTTAAATGTGCTAAATGATGATAAACATAACCTTACAATGAAGAAAAACTTTGAATGCTTCCAAAAGATTCCTGCAGATACACCCAAATCATATTTACAAGGCCTCCCTGCTATGAAATCCCCTCACAGTTTGGTGTGAAGAATATATTAACACCCCCACACACACACACATCCTTCCTCTGGGTTCAGCATCTTATACCAGAGGCCAAACCATCTGCCAGCCTGATCGCTGGCCTCTGAGACTCGGTTCACTGTTTCCTTCATTTCCCTTCACCACTCACTACCCAGAGGCCAAAGCTTTCACTATTACACTTACAGAATGACAGGCTTAACGGCTGTGTCCTTGTCTTAGCACTGGCCATCTGAGAATAACCTGCCTGTCTCTTACAGATACTCGCTGAATTAGCTGTACTTTATTTCAGCGTTCACCTTTCTGGGCGCATGCAGGAGCACCTAGAAGGCCAAAAGGCATTAATGTACGTGTTTTGTGCCTTTGTTGCAGGAGCAGCCATGGATTCGGAGGATGAACCCTTGTTGCTTCAAGGTACCTGGAATTTGAGTGAGTTTGAAGAGGAGGAAGAGGAGGACGAAGGAGAGACAGAGCAAACAAATGGAGATGAGCAGGTCTGTAAAGGGTTGTGGTGGACTTTGGGATGGGTCTACACACAGCCCTGGGCAAGTGGGATAGTTCTGGCTGTGGGATTTCTGGTGCCCTTTGCTCTCTCGGCTTACATGTTCCTTCGCTGTGAGCCACTAGACATTGACCTTTCCTACAGTGCATTTGAGGTCAGGAGTCATGCCTCGGCGGAGCGCTTCGATGCTCTCACTATTGCCCTCAAAAGCCAGTTGGGATCTTGGGACAGACACAGGCGGGACGCCGAGGGATTTGACCTGGAAGCCAATGCTCTGAGGGACCTTTTGTTGCTCATGGTAAACAGGAAAGGAAAGGACGTCTCTGGCATAGCGAATGTCACAGAAGCTGCAGGGATTTTGGGGAAAGTTGAGGCGGGGGCACACAATGACAACAGGCAGTTTGGAAATGAGGAAAACAACAAGATGAAAGAGGAGAAAAAAGACCCAAGCATATCAGCAAGCCTCAATTCCAGTGATGCCGAAGATCACAAGAAACCAGACTCGCCCTTAATGAGGACACGTAGGTTTGCGGGCTACCCCTATCTCCAGACCCAGGCCCTGTGGAGGATCGAGCTAGTGTTTGTGGCCCAGGGTGACAAGGATAACAACATCTTCACCTCCGAACGTCTTCACACCATACACCACGTGGAAAGAGTACTAATGCAGCACCCTCAGTTTCAGCAGTTCTGCTGGAAGCCATTGGAGGCATTGCGAGACTTGCCCCTGGGACCCTCCTTCTGCTCCCCTCCGAGCTCCGTCCTGTCCTACCTCTTTCCCAGTGAGCGAGCAGGGAAGATCTACTATGATGGAATGGGGCCTGATCTCGCTGATATACATGGTGAGTTGCCGGGGTGGGGGCTGTTTATCCCACTGTCTTTGTTGTCAATAAGCTAAGCTAAACTCTTGTAACCCTTGTTGAGGATGTTTTCATCCACTCTGGGGGGATTTTAAGTCTTAATTTGGCCACAACATTTTCTGTGTTTCAGCGAATGGAATGATTTTTGCTGACAAATCTTATTTTGACACATATTTTGGGAAAATGCTTTGAAAGTTTTCAAAAACTCAACAATACCTTTTCGTTATATTCGTGGCTGTTTTTGCCCCATTGACTTCCATTAAAATTTTTGATTGCAAAACCATGACACCATATTATCATGCATTCTTGATTATTGGTGCATTGTCCTGTGGAGAAATTAGCAATTTTTTTTACTGTTGATCATCAGTTGGCACTATTAACCCTTAATTCCCTGTAAACAATCTTGTAGCTTGTTTTATGTGCTCTCTCGTTCACGCTTATCAGACCCTCCAGGATTTCATAATTCCACGATTGCTGATTTTAATAATAATAAAGCAAATATTGTGAAATTTTGTGGAGCTCACAAATGTTTCAAATTGCCGCAGATTTCCTGCAAATGTTGGGGATTCAGGACACAGTTCGTCTGGTGGGTCATGTGACATTGTCATAACCCGCATTCAAAGCCTGTTTGAACTTGGCTGCATAGGTTTTATCAATCACCAAACTTCTATATATTGTAGATTATCATCTGTTGTCATAAGTGTAGTCTTGTGTATATTTTTGCAGGCAGAACAATAAAAGAAATGCTGCAAAATTTGTTGCACAGTTTGCAAAAACTTGCCACAAAATCAGTCATTTTAGTCACAAATTTTTTTATGTTTTTGTGTAAAACTCTGGAGGGACTGGATATTGGTCAATATCTAATTCAGGGGTCACCAGGTTCAGTCCTGGAGGGTCGTTGTGCTGCGGATTTTATGTAATGTAATGTAATGTAATGTGTATTTATATAGTGCATTTATTGTGTACTGCCATACACCCAAAGCACTTCGCAATCATGATGGGGGGGTGGTGGTTCTCTTCACACCACCACCAGTGTGCAGCATCCACTAGAATGATGCAATGATGGCCACAGGACAACAGTGCCAGTGCGCTCACCACACACCAGCTATAGGGAGAGTGGAGAGACTGTGATAGAGATAATTCGTTGGATGGGGATGATAGGTAGGGCGGTTGATGAGTAAGGGCGGTTGTAGGGAATTTGGCCAGGACACTGGGGTTACACCCCTACTCTTTACAAGAAGTGCCATTGGAATTTTAATGAGCACAGAGAGTCAGGACCTCGGTTTAACGTCTCATCCGAAAGACAGAGCTCACTGACAGTATAGCATCCCCTTCACTTTACTGGGGCATTAGGACTCACACAGAACACAGGTTGAGTGCCCCCTGCTGGCCTCACTAACACCACATCCAACAGCAACCAAGTTTTCCCATGTGGTCTCCCATCCAGGTACTGACCAGGCTCAGCCCTGCTTATCTTCAGTGAGTAACCGGTCTTGGGCTGCAGGGTGATATGGCTGTGGCATTTTACCTTCACTCCTAAACAAACCGACCTTAAAAAGCTATTCAAGGTTTTCCTAGCTATACATGAAACTTTCAGACAAGTGTGTTGAAACTCTCAAGTGTCAAGTTTGGTGACGCCCTGATATAGATCCTGTTGGTTTATATCAGAGACTTACTCTAGGAGTCGCTGTCCATTTATAAAGTGCTGCAATATAACCTTATATGGAGTCATATCCATAGCTTTTGGAAAGCGCAGTTCTGGTTGATATGTATGGTTGATAATCAATCCAGATCCTGGAAGGTCAGTGTCCTGTGGAGGTTAGCTCCAACCAGCCCCAACAAATATGTAGAAGGTTATATTATTCTTTAAGATATTGATGTGTTTAATTAGAGTTCAAGCTAAACCTAACATGGCTTTTCAGAAGCACGACTGGATAAAATGCTTTTTGATGTTCAAAGCTTCCTTTCCAATTTAGTCCAACAGGAAACTGAAATCTTTTTGATGTTCCCTTAAATTAAATTCCATCTTACAAGGACTCAATAATGAAAACAACATTTACTCATTAATATACCACAAATCATATTGCACTACCTGCTTATTTTAAAACACTAAATACCTCTTTTGCGCAGTATCCTACACAATGTTGTTATGTATTACTTAACGTACTTGCATAGTCTGTCCTAGGTTATGTGTATAGTTCATATCATAAGATATTTTGTTAGATTAGCTTCAGATTTGCCTTCAGTGCTGACTAATCTAATGTATATGCACCAATATAACATTGTAAACCTTCCTACAGGAAATAGTCATTTAAATGAGAGATTTGTGACTCATATATGTTAAGCACTGTATGTATATTATATGAATAGTTAGATTACAGTTTGTTAGATATGTGAAGGTTATAACAATTGCTATTGTATCCAGTGATGTGTTCATTTTAATGCTTGTTTATTTATGTAGCACAGTAGTCCTGCGAGATACGACATTTCATTCCACTTTATGTCCACACAAGTTGCGGAACATTATGAACATTATGTTTAATGGATTTTTACAATTTTAATACAACATACAACAAAGTACAGCAGATCTGTCTATCATCAACTATACTCCCCTATACATACCCCAAACCTCCAACCCATAGTGCCACAAGTAAACCAGGGTACGAAATTGTGACCGTTTTGGTTGCATATGTGCCCGTAATTTTATCTATTCATTCATTCATTTTCATTTGGGCTTAGTCCCTTTATTAATCTGGGGTCGCCACAGCGGAATGAACCGCCAACTTATCCAGCATATGTTTTACGCAGCGGATGCCTTTTCAGCTGCAACCCATTACTGGGAAACATCCATATACACTCATTCACACTCATACACTACGGACAATTTAGCTTACCCAATTCACCTATAGGCGCAGTGGGTAGCACGATTGCCTCACAGCAAGAAGGTCACTGGTTCGAGCCTCGGCAGGGTCAGTTGGCATTTCTGTGTGGAGTTTGCATGTTCTTACCGTGTTGGCGTGGGTTTCCTCCAGGTGCTCCGGTTCCCCCCACAAGTCCAAAGACATGCGCTATAGGTGAATTGGGTAAGCTAAATTGTCTGTAGTGTATGTGTGTGAAAGGTGTGGATGGATGTTTCCCCGTGATGGGTTGCAGCTGGAAGGGCATCCGCTGCGTAAAACAAATGCTGGATAAGTTGGCGGTTCATTCCGCTGTGGTGATCCCTGATTAATAAATGGACTAAGCCAAAATGAATGAATTTTAGCTGGTCAGTCTGGAAAATTACCTGCTAAAACCAACTTGACCAGCCTGGTTTAAGCTGAGCATAGCTGGTTTTGGCTGGGCTCCCAGTCTGGCTAGGTTTGTCAAGCTGGTTTTAGCTGGTCATTTCCCAGACTGACCAGCTAAGACCAGGCTGGAAATGGCTAGAAACCAGCCTGGAAATGGCCAAAACCCCTCTAAAACCAGGCTGGTCGACCAGCTAAAACCAGCCAACCATCCTAGGCTGGTTTAAGCTAGATTTTTCAGCAGGGTAATCGTCACAATGCTGTCAGTCGTGGGCCTGGCACTGCGTTCACCATCGCAAAAGAGCATGCATTCACTGAGATTAAACTAATATTGCAGCTCATGAAAAGACCCTTATTGCTATTAAGATGACGTATGCAAATAATAAGTTATATGTCAATATCAGACACCACCTGTGAGAACAGCAAAGTTATAAGTTCTTATCGTTAACTCAGTTCATCTCATTCACGTCAAGCAGTTCGTGCAGGACCGGTGGGCGCATGCAGATTTTGTTTGTTTGTTAGTTTTGATTAGTGTTGATTTCAAATGCAACAAATCTGTTAATATAAAACTTGTAGTAACGATGCTAAATCTTTGGTGGGTACGCCTACATTTTGGCTGGTGCGCCTAGATTTTTGAAGTTAGGAGCACCGGTGCTACCAAGCAAAAACGTTAATTTTGAGCCCTGTAAACCATGAAAAAAACTGAACAAACAAACAAACAAACATAAACATAGCATTTTTTTCAAACATGTCAGATGACACTTCTTTAATCCACATAAAAGTAAAAGGTAGATTAAAATCCTTGCTTAACCCTTTATTGATCAAGTAGTGTAGTATCGCCTAAGAGTCTAGGCTCTCTAGGCCAGTGTTCCCAACCCTGTTCCTGAAGGCACACCAACAGTACACATTTTCAACCTCTCCCTAATCAAACACACCTGAATCAACTCATCAGAACATTGGAAGAGACTCCAAAACCTGAAGTTAATGGGTCAGATAAAGGAGACATCCAAAATATGTACTGTTGATGGTTCTCCAGGAACGCTTGGGAAACACTGGTCTAGGCACATTATTATATAATATAGCAATAATCTCTAAAACCTCTTTCCAATATTCTTTTAAATCATGGCAGGACCACAGTATACATAGCAGAGTTCCTCTAATAATGCTCAAGTTGGTTTGACTTATTTAGTATCCTCTTTTTTTTTTAGGTGCCCTGAGCTTGGCCATCACCCATCCGCAGTTTTACTGGTACGTGGATGAGTCTCTCACACCAGACAAGCTTCAGTCTTCTCTTCTTCGCAGTGAGATCCATTTCGGAGCTCCTCTCCCCTCCTTTTACTCTCTTCAAGACAGACCATTAGAACAGAGACGGCTCTTCAGAGACTTTGTGGTGCAGTATGCAGGCATCCTTGCACAGCAATCCACCAGGTGAGAGCTGAGATTACAGAAGATTGTGTTAAACGAGAGACCTGAGGACTTATTTGTCTGTTTAGTTGTTCAATTCATGTTCGGTTATTCACATTTAAAGGGATAGTGCAATTAAAAAAATGAAATTGGACTCACTGTTTACTCACTGTCGAATGTTTTTTAAACCTTTATGGGTTTCTTTCTTCTGCTGAACATTCATTCATTCATTCATTTTCTTTTCGGCTTAGTCCCTTTATTAATCCGGGGTCGCCACAGCGGAATGAACCGCCAACTTATCCAGCATGTGTTTTACGCAGCGGATGCCCTTCCAGCCGCAACCCATCACTGGGAAACATCCATTCACACTCATTCACACACATACACTATGGACAATTTAGCTTACCCAATTCACCTGTACCACATGTCTTTGGACTTGTGGGGGAAACCGGAGCACCCGGAGGAAACCCACGCGATCACGGGGAGAACATGCAAACTCCACACAGAAACGCCAACTGACCCAGCCGAGGCTCAAACCAGCGACCTTCTTGCTGTGAGGCGATCGTGCTACCCACTGCGCCACCACATCGCCCTCTGCTGAACATTAAGGAAGATATTCTAAAGAAAGCTGAAAAACTGTCATCGACTTCCATACTAGGAAAATAAATCAACACAGGCTCATTCTGAAAACGTACCCCTGTATACATTTCTGGAGATTGCGAATTATGTAGCCAGACAAACGTATGGCTGCATTTCGTCTTTAAAACGAACGCTACGGGGCGGTATGATGCCGTTCCTCTTCGTGCTCACCAGCTGACCGCTCACCTCCATATGGACCATTTCCATTTCCGGTGTTACCAGTTTGTCCATTGGCTCGCCGCGTATGTTGAAGGATTTGAGACACAGAGCGGAGTTGACTGTGGCTACGGGGTTCGAGTCCGGCGAAGAATGATTCCAGAAAGCAGGTAAGACAAAAACAAAAGGCAAAAGATAAAATAAACAAGTAAATAACAGGGTGAGAATGTGGTAAAATCTGAAAACGTGGTAAAAATCAGGCTGCCGTGATTGCTTTCTGGATTGCTTTTAAAAGCACTGTCGGTTGGGTTTAGGGAAGGAGGAGGGTGGGTCAGTTGATCGGTCAGTCAGTCAGTCAGTCGACAGCGGCCACTGGTGAATTTACGCGAGAAGAGCAGTCGTGAATGGCACTCGCGAGAGATATTTGAGATCTCAAAAAGCATACACAGCGGCCTCCGGTGGATTTGCGAAAACAAAAACTGCAAAAAAAAGTACCTCCTGGGACGTATTTGGCGATCTCCAGAAATGTATGCAGGGCTACGTATCAATAATGAGCCTGGATTGAATACATAAGCCCTCCCTGCCATAGGAAACTGCTTCCAAAAGCAATCACTTATGTAAAATGTATTCTGTTTACTTCATTTCAGCGCTCAACTCCATACTCAAGTATGGCATTTTTATTCTAAACGTGATAGACTGTGTTACATAAAAATGTAAGTGTGCATGAGGACAGCCATAAGGCTGAATTTGCTTTCCCAAATTTGACGTCCATTTAACAGAGCAATGAATTTATGAGGAGGATCTCAATGGCACAATGGTGATGAATCATTGCTCAGTCCTGCTGCTCTTCTGTGTGGCAGCGGGAGATACACTACTGTTCACTTTACTAATGCAGAACTAACGAGTTATATATATAAATGATTAAACACCAAATGGGAGTCTATCAAGCCGGTAAGTGTTCTTTAGTGTCAGAGACAAAAGAGAGTTTGTCAGATGTTGCAATTCATCCTTTTTGCAAATCAAAACCCAGACGGGTGATCGCCAAACAAAAACCAGTTATGAATCAATGAGCCAAAGCTTTATTATAACTACAAAACATCCTTAATATACTTTCTGCTGTCAGTACAAGCGGATGCTCTTCAAATGATTAAATCCTGGACTGTAGGAGGTCTAGAAATGAGCCAATGTCCAGATGCAGAGTAGACATTCACATACTCTAATGACTCCTTTAAGAGCCTGCGATGTAATTAGGATAATCTTTTTCCATCCGCTAATGTAATCCCCCCCCCCCCCATCTAACCATGTTCATCATGAATATTTCTCTTTATTCCCTTTCATTCTGTCTCTCAGTAAAGTGAAGGTGTTGTACGGCGGGACGGAGTTATTCGACGATGAGGTGCGCAAGACCTTCAACAGTGACATGTTGCTGGCTTTGTTCAGTGGCGGATGCATCACTGTCCTTGTGTACGTTCTGACTTCATTTTCTGGTAAGACATTTAACTAGCTTTCTAATTGAATGAACCCAGAGACACCATGGTTTACAGTGGTTTTAGCTTAGTTTAGGTTGTTGTTGTAATTGTCGGTTCAGACTCGTCAAAAATCAGACACTAAGCCGAAGGAAAGATAGTGAGTGAGGTTATTGTTGTTCATTCAAAATAAAGCCAAAGTCCCTTTAAGGCATAGGTCTCAACCTCAATTCCTGGAGGGCCACAGCTCTGCACAGTTTTGCTCTAACCCTAATCAAACACAGCTGATCTAGTAGTCTTGGACTCCTTGATTAGTTGGATCAGCTGTGTTTAAGTCATTTCACTCTGCGGCCATCTTTGAAACGGTATGCTCGGGCATTGTGTTTGAATGGGAAAATTCTCCAAAATTGCTTGCCAAGCTTACGAATCAATTTCATATTAGGTATATAGTGTGTGACCCCCTCTAAGTTTTTAAAATCTCTCCACGAGTAATCGTACAGGTGCGGATACATCTGTACCAACTCTGATACTAGAATCGGGAGGAAGAATTTTCATGTCAAAGAAGGCGGAGTTCCAGGAAACACCCACTCAGGCTTGCCTGAACACCCGCCGGTGACTTACTCAAACCTGCAACTTCTCTACGATGGACGTCCAGCCTCCGGTGCCTAGACTGCAGCTCTGCACAAGAAGTTTGGCCAGAGAAGAAATGGTCGTGCCCAACTGAGCCTGTTTCCTTTCGAGGTTTTTTTTCCTTCACTTTCGTCAATTGGTGAAGTTCGTTCACATCGATGGATTTGCTCTTCAGTGTTTGGACTACTCTGAAAACTGGACTGAGGCAGTTTCAATTTACTAGAACTTCTTTGTTAAGCTGCTTTGACACAATCTACATTGTAAAAGCGCTATAGACGTATCAATGAATTAAATTGAATTAAATTGCACAATCACCACACAAACCAATGGTTACTCGAAGGCGTTTAGGAGTCTAATCAAAATACCTCCCAACATTTCACTTTGGTGAGCTGTTTCCAACTGACGAAATGAACTCAAACTTCATGTTGACTGGATTTAGTTCGAAAAGGCATCATTTTAGTTCTCTTTTTCACTTTAGTTTGAAGTATACTGTGGCCTTAAGTCACTTGTGTAGCGCTGCAGCCTCTGCCGACTAGCAGCCTCCCCCAGGTCCTAATGCCCACAAACAACATGAAGTTATGTATTAAAATGCTTAGTCAAGTTTGATATATTGGTCCGAGTATATGACTTACTGACTGTGACACCAATCATACAAAGCTTAATTCATTACTTGCTCTCTTAATCCTGTTTCTTTAATAACAAACAATTTGTGAAAATGTAGTACCTGCTAAATAATGGTATAATTCATAGAAATAGTTCACCCCAATATGAAAAAATGTAATATTTCTGTTACAAAAAGACATCTGATAGCTTCATAAGACACCCATTAACCCCCTGGCGGAGTATGGGTTAGTTTGATGATGGATTTATGTGCTTTTGGAAGCTTCAAAATAAAAGCCCCCACCCGACACCATTATACAGCATGGAAGAACCAGGATAAAAGTTAAAACTATTTCGACTGTGTTCATCTGACAGAAATAAGTTACAAGTCATATACACCGTGGACGGCTTGAGGATGAGTAAATTATGGAGTATTTTTCATTTTGGGGTGAACTATGTTGTTTGGGTGTGTTTAAGTTGTTCATGAATTAATGAACAATTCTACATTTGTAATTGAATTTCAATTAATACATTGTTTTCATTCCAACAAGCTAGCAAACCGCAAGCTTTAACCTTGCTCTCGGGACTTGCTATTGCCGGAATCGCAACTGGGTTGAATTTTTCATCTACAAAAGGCCTCGGTTAGCTTTTGTGTCAACATGTTTTTTGTCATAAGATAAGCTGGAAATGATTTCTGAAATGAAATCCTGACGCCTTGGACCTGCGCAGCCTACCCCCCCCCACACACACACACACACAGCAGCAGCAGCATGAGTTTACAACTGTGTACCGTACGGCTTAATTAGCACAGCAGTAAACACTCATTTCAGTCTATTAAAAGCACACGATGATGCAGATTGGGAAGATGTACCGACTGCGACTTCGGCTGCTGCGCAATTCATCGAACGAATCTCATTGATTTGGACCTCTTCAGCTGCTTTTCTTAGTATATTTAAGTCGTTATACTATTTCTGTTGCTAAAATGAGGCTTATTTACTCCGAGCTGCTGCAACAACAACCGTCTGGATAATGGAGAATGGAACAACATTTGACATTTTCATCAAAACCCTTTTTCTTTACATTACGTAACTTGACCTCTGCGCTTTATCTCTATATAATACAACCTTCCCAAATCCTGAATTCATTTACATGTCAGCTATACTTGTTAAAGAGCTCTCCAGCACCGTCGGTCCTCTCAGCAGTTTGTTACGAAACCTTTAGCGCTCTCTGTTCGACACGGCACTTTGAGTTAATTCAGGGATAAAAGCTTGAAAACATCTCCTGGTTTGCGGTGAAGGATGTAGGCCAAAAATATCCTGGCAGTTTTGTGATGTGCTAATGCTAATCTGAAGAAGTGAGTAATGCTGACGGATATTCCATTAGCTGTCTTGCAATGAAATGAAGCAATTCAAGTAGCTTGGATACCCTTTTTAAAAGCGAGACTGTAGCTAAAATTGTGTAGATCATATGTTAAGAAGCTATTGTTTGGCATTTCTGTATGGAGTTTGCACGTTCTCCCTGTGTTAGCGTGGGTTTCCTCTGGTTTCCCACAAAGACATGTGGTATAAATGCATTGAATAAGCAGAATTGATCATCTTGTGTGAATGAGAGACAACTTCAATATTTAAGTTCACTGAACTTAAACCAGGCAGCACAGTGGCGCAGTGGGTAGCACAATCGCCTCACAGCAAGAAGGTCGCTGGTTCGAGCCTCGGCTGGGTCAGTTGGCATTTCTGTGTGGAGTTTGCATGTTCTCCCTGTGTTTGCGTGGGTTTCCTCCGGGTGCTCTGGTTTCCCCCACAAGTCCAAAGACATGCGCTATAGGTGAATTGGGTAAGCTAAATTGTCAGTAGTGTATGTGTGTGAATGGGTGTGTATGGATGTTTCCCAGAGATGGGTTGCAGCTGGAAGGGCATCTGCTGCGTAAAACATATGCTGGATAAGTTGGCGGTTCATTCCGCTGTGGCGACCCCAGATTAATAAAGGGACTAAGCCGAAATGAAAATGAATAAATGAATGATTACTGTAGTCTCCATTGTACTTTCTTGATTTGGTGTTATGCTACACAACCATTTCTTTTCTCCGCAGTGTTTCTGACCTTCTTCGGCTTGGCCAGTATTGGTCTTAGTTGCCTCGTTGCTCTCTTCCTGTATCATGTGGTGTTTGGAGTGAAATATCTCGGCATCCTCAACGGAGTGGCAGCTTTCGTCATCATCGGCATCGGTGAGAATAATGGACCCTTTTCACATTTCCAGGTTTCTCAGTAGCAAAAGTCGTCATAGTTTGTAAACCTAGAGCGCAGTGAATGGGAGAGTACAGCAAATCATTTTTATACAATCCCATTTGCTGAAATAATAAAATAAAATCTCTAGATGGCGTTATTAAGACTTTCAGATTTTCAAGAATAGGGTGAGACTGATAACGGCAGCCAGAGGAGAGAAAAATGTCAAATTTACTGTCCTGCCCCATAGACACTGCATTAGAAACATCTCGCGTTAGTGGCAAGTCGTTTTTTGGTAATTTGATGCAAGGATGATATAATACATCCATAAATACATACAGTGAGGAAAATAAGTATTGAACACGTCACCATTTTTCTCCGAAAATATATTTCTAAAGGTGCTGTTGACTTGAAATTTTCCCCAGATGTTGGTGACAACCAATGAAATCTATAAAAAACAATATTAATTAGTTTACAAATGACGTTATGTGTAATAAGATGAAATGACACAGGGAAAAAATATTGAACACATGAAGAAAGGGAAGTGCAGAAAGGCAGTGAAAGCCCAGACAGCAGTAGAAATCTCTCAGTAATTCTTCAGCAGGATTCTGTTGTACATTATGTAATACTCCTGTAGTATTCTTGTGGTAGTGTGTGGTATTACTT
>CAIGQW010004624.1:1045054-1061780 GCA_903798125.1 Danio choprae | reverse complement strand
TGCATTTAATAAAGTAGAATTAAATTTATTATGAACGATGATCATCATACCAGTGTTATTTAGATTTTTTTAATAAAACGTATAATATTTCTACTTACCTTTAATCAGTTTCTGTGTTATTGCCTGACCCTAACAAAACACACACATTGGTATTGGTGGTTTATGAGGACTCTCCATAGGAGTAATGTATTTCATACGGAAAAAAACCCCCACTTATTATATGGCCTTACCCGACTCTAATCCCAACCATTTCACAATCATATAATGACATTTGCTGCTTTGTTCAAACGACTTAGTTCAAATTCTTGATTTTTAAAGGGACAACTTAATTGTTTTATGTTCAATCCACTTACTAATAAGCTAACTTAATTCCTTCATGTCGTCTCAACACAAATCAATTAGGTGGAGGAATTACAGTGCAGTAAATCTGTGGCAAATTGTGAAGGTGAAAAGACCAACACAGGCTCATTCAACACAGATCGTGAATTATGTAGCCAGAGGAACGTATGGTTGGATTTCATCTTTAAAACGAACACTACATGGCGGTATGACGCCATTCCTTTTTGCACTTACCAGCTGACCTCTTACCTCCATGTGGATGGCTTTTTGGCTGTTTGCCCAGTGCCTCGCTGCGTACGTCCGAGGAGTTGACCGCAATGACGGGGTTCGAGTCCGGCAAAGAGCTGTTCCAGAAAGCAGGTAAGACAAAAACAAAAGCCAAAAAATAAAATAAAGTAAATAACAGGATGAGAACGTTGTAAAATCTGAAAGCGTGGTAAAAATCAGGGGGCTTTTCTTTTTCTGGATTGCTTTTGAAAACACTGTTGGTTGGGTTTAGGGAAGTGGGCAGGCGCTGGTCAATCGGTGCTTTTGAAAACACTATCGGTTGGGTTTAGGGAAGGAGGAGGGTGAGTCAGTGGATCGGTCAGTAAGTCAATCAACAACGGCCTCTGGTGGATTTACGCGAGAAGAGCAGGCGCGAATGGCACTCACGAGAGAAATTTACAACCCAGGCTCATTCTGAAAACATTTTCAGATTTTACCACATTCTCACCCTGTTACTTTATTTTTTGGCTTTTGTTTTACCTGCTTTCTGGAACCATTCTTCATCGGACTCAAACCCCGTCGTCGCAGTAAACTCCTCTCTGCATCTCAACCTCTTGGACGTATTTGGTGCTCTCCAGAAATGTATATAGGGGTATGTAATCAGAATGAGCCTGGGTTGGAAAAGACCCTGTTAAGTATGATTTTTCAACCATTTTGAATTACGAGGACACGATGCATGTCCTCATAAACCACGTCAGCATTGTAATACCTATGTCATACCTGTGTCATTATACCAAAACACACATACACACACACCTGCCAGTTAAAAATAGCCCGTTAAGCAAAGAAAAAGTAACAATAGCTTAAACCAAACAAACAGCTGTGATAAGCCATTTCCTTGAAAACATAATTACGCTTGGCAAATGTGTTCTTCACATTGCTTAATAATTTCACTACACAGACAAAAACCATTACCGCCTGTTTGCTAATGCATCCGAGAGAAAAAAAAGCTTTCAATGTGCACAATCTTTCTATCGCAATGCCGTGGAATTCCATCATCCTGAGTGTGATGTGTGTGTGTGGCGTCTGCTCGTATCACCTCAGCACGCTTCAGTTGCCCTTATAGCCCCATTCCATCTGAGCTGACAAAACAAGCTGATCGATGTGTTGTCACGGTAACAGGCCTACAGCAGTCCCCATAGCAACTTCAGCACGCGGATGAGCGTGTGTGTGTCTCACGCCTATCACCCGCGGCCCCGCTGGATGCTGACGCTGCGCTCGTGTGACGGCAGCCGACGCTGGATTGCAGAATTCGAGTTTTACGTGGCATCAGTGGAGCAGCAGCGCAGCAGGCGAGTGTGTGTGTGTGTGTGTGTGTGTGTGTGTGTGTGTGTGTGTGTGTGCTGAAGACTGATGAGCCGTGACTGATTGAAATCATTTTTATTGCCTCTTCACTGTGCAACATTTAACCCTGTGTGTGTCTGAGTTTGACATCAGGATGTCTGAAAGTGAGCTGGAAATTGATGTGCTGTTTGTGTCAGGAAGCTGTATTTTATGGAGCCAGATCGGTCTCAAAAATAATACAACCCCAAATCAGAAAAGGTTGGGACAGTATGGAAAGCGTAAATAAAAAGAGATAGTAGTGATTTCTAAATCGACTTTGACTTGTATTTCATTGCAGACAATATGAACACAAAATATTTCATGTTTTGTCTGGTCGGCTTTATTTCATTTGTAAATATACATCCTTTCCTGTCATTCAGACATGCAACACATTCCAGAAAAAGGTGTGACAGGAGCAGTTTAGGGCTAGTAGTCAGGTAGATTGCTTAAATAGTGATGTGATTTGAAACAGGTGATGTCAACAGGTGATTGTAAATATGATTGGGTACAAAGGCAGCATCAAAGAAAGGTCTAGTCCTTTAGGAGCAAAGATGGGCAGAGGATGACCAGTTTGCCAATAAAAATGAAAGAAAATGATTGAAATGTTAAAAACAATGTTCCTCGAGGGAAGGTAGCAAGACATTTCACCTTCAACAGTGCATAACATCATTAAAAGATTCAAGGAATCTGGAGAAATGTTAGTGCGTAAAGGGCGCAAGCCTAACCTGAACTATTGGGATCTCTGCTTCCTCAGGCGGCACTGTATCAAGAATCCTCATTCATCTATAAGCGATATCACCACATGGGCTCAGGACTACTGCAGCAAACCTTTGTCAAGTACCATAATACGTAGTTACATCCACAAATGCCAGTGAAAGCTGTACTGTGCCAACAGGAAGCCCTATGTTAACAGTGTCCAGAAACGCTGTCGACTTCTCTGTGCTTGGAGACATCTGGGATGGACCATCACCAAGTGCAAACGTGTACTGTGGTCAGATGAATCAGTATTTCAGGTCATTTTTGGGAAAAATGGACACTGTGTGGTCTGGATGAAAAAAGAAAAGGATCATCCAGATTATTACCAGCAACAAGTCCAAAAGCCAGGGTCTGTCATGGTATGGGGTTGTGTCAGTGCCCTTGGCAGAGGTAACTTGCACTTCTGTGATGCACCATTAATGCTGAAAAGTACATCGAGATTTTGGAGCACAATATGCTGCCTTCTTTTCCAGGGACGATCATGCATTTTTCAACAAAACAATGGAGGGAAGAGGAAGGAAGAGAATACAGGTACTTGACTGGCCTGTCTGCAGTCCCGAACTGTCTCCAATAGAGAATGTGTGGTGCATTTTGAAGCGCAAAATGTGACAACGAAGAACCTGTACTGTTGCCCACCTTAAGACTTGTTTGCAGGAAGAATGGGACACAATTACACCTGAAACACTTCATCACTTGGTGTCTTCAGTACCTAAACATCTTTTAAGTGTTGTGAAAAGGAATGGCAACATTACAAAGTGCTAAATGCTTTACTGATACATCTTTATTTGAAATGTGTTGCAAGAGCCAAAATTGGACTACGTGTTTATTTAGAAAAAAGGAAAGAAAAAACAATAAAAAATCATGAGGAAGCATTAAATAATGTTTGTTGTACTGTCTGCAATGAAATACAAGTCAAAGTCAATTTAGAAATCACTACTTTTTTTATTTGCGTTTTCCATACTGTCCCAACTTTTTGGGATTTGGGGTTGTACATTTACGAAATAAAATTCCTACATTCACAGCCCAATTCCCATTTACAAAATCCAATTTGTAAATTCAAAACACAATTCATAAATACGACACACAATTCGTGAATTCACAAGTAAAAATCATAAAAAAATTGCCAAATTAATTGCATTTGTGTGTATTATGAATTGTTTTTTGAATTTACGGATTGGGGCTGCACGGTGGCGCAGTGGGTATTGCTCTCGCCTCACAGCAAGAAGGTCGCTGGTTCGAGCCTCGGCTGGGTCAGTTGGCATTTCTGTGTGGTTTTGCATGTTCTCCCCATGTTGGCGTGGGTTTCCTCCGGGTGCTCCAGTTTCCCCCACAAGTCCAAAGACATGCGCTATAGGTGAATTGGGTAAGCTAAATTGTCCGTAGTGTATGTGTGTGAGTGGAAGTGTATTGGTGTTTCCCAGTGATGGGTTGCAGCTGGAAGGGCATCTGCTGTGTAAAACATATGCTGGATAAGTTGGCGGTTCATTCCGCTGTGGCGACCCCAGATTAATGAAGGGACTAAGCCGAAAAGAAAATGAATGAATTTACGAATTGGATTTTTGTATTTACGAATCGTATTTTGAATTATAAATTGGATTTGTGTATTTATCAATCGTGTTTTGAACTTACGAATTGGATTTTGTAAATGTGAATTGCATTGTGGATGTATGAATCATATTTAGTAAATGTTATATTTTTGAGTCTGATCTGGCTCCATAGTATTTTGTGCAGCTCACGATCAGTCCATATCCCAGTCATGTGTGTGAAGTATTTACACTCAAACCAAATCTGTGTAATTGTCTGACCCTAACAAAACACACACACACAATCATTGGTATTGTTTTACGAGGACTCTCTGTAGGTGTAGTGCATTTTATACAGTAACCACTTATTATATGCTGTTACCCTACTCCTTTTTTTTTTTAGGGCCGGACAACTTAATTGTTTTATGTTTGTCTGTGTTTGTGTCAGGAAGCTGTATTTTGCGCAGCACACAATCAGTCCATATCCCAGTCGTGTGTGTGAAGGGCCGCCGGGGTGTGTGTTCAGCTCTGGACCTGATGGACCCACTCAGGGCAGTTTCTACGCACCACTACCTGCTGGTATATGCTTTCCTTTTTAAAGCTATTTGAAGTTATATACTACCTGACAAAGATCTTGTCGTCGATATCAGTTGTAAGAGCAACAAATAATAACTTGACTTCTAGTTGATCATTTGGAAAAGTGGCAGAAGGTCAATTTTTCCGATGAATCATCTGTTGAATTGCATCCCAATCATCACAAATACTTCAGAAGACCTAGTGGAACCCGCATGGACCCAAGATTCTCACAGAAATCAGTCAAGTTTGGTGAAGGAAAAATCATGGTTTGGGGTTATATTCAGTATGGGGGCATGCAAGAGATCTGCAGAGTGGATGGCAACATCGACAGCCTGAGGTATCAAGACATTTGTGCTGCCCATTACATTACAAACCACAGGAGAGGGCAAATTCTCCAGCAGGATAGCAGCGCTCCTTCTCATACTTCAGCCTACACATCAAAGTTCCTGACGGCAAAGAAGGTCAAGGTGCTCCAGGATTGGCCAGCCCAGTCACCAGACATGAACATTATTGAGCATGTCTGGGGTAAGATGAAGGAAGAGGCATTGAAGATTAATCCAAAAAGTCTTGATGAACTTTGGGAGTCCTGCAAGAACGCTTTCTTTGCCATTCCAGATGACTTTATTAATAAGTTATTTGAGTCCTTGCAGAAATGTATGGATAGTACTTGATAGATAGGTAGAGGAAGAGCCTATATTGAGAAGCTTACAGGGGAACAGGAGTTTATGGAAGAAGAGCCTATTGAGGAGTTTAAGGAAGAAGTGCCTCATTGAAAAGCCAGTGGAAGAAGAGCCTCAGTTATTTACTAATGGAGGAAGAGTCCATGGTTGAGGTCATGGAAAGAGACCACGGAGGAGCTAGTGAAAAAAGAGAGACCATGAAGCAGATAGAACAGAGGAGCTGGTGTAAACGGGACCATGGACAAGCCAAGTGAAGAGCCTATAGTGTATATGACAGAGAGAAGCCATTGTGGAGTCTTTCTAGATCAGGGGTGGACAAACTCGGTCTTGGAGTGCCAGTGTCCTGCAGAGTTTTGCTCCAACACTAATCAACCACACCTGAACATGCTAAGCAGTGTCTTCAAGATCACTAGAACGATATAGGTAGGTGTGTTTGATTATGGTTGGATGTAAACTCTGCAGGACACCGAACCTCCAGGACCAAGATTCTATATGGTTAGGCTGGGCAGAACTGAGGGAAAACAAGGTGGAGCCAGGGGTGCGCTTATTTTTCACAAGGGCCAACTCATGAGGGACTTTTAAGTAACTGAAGTTTGATATTTAGAGATTCGTTTATACATTGTTTATGACAACTGGGAGCTGGTAACTTTTTCCACATTGTCAACTTTTGTCAATTTTGTCTCTTTCTGATAAGTATATCCTCCTGTATATCTGCTCAGCTCCTGCCCAGGTGAAGATCTCCAGGACATCAGGCTTTAACCCCTGCAGGGGAGGTAAATGTGGGAAACCAGCAGTGCGCCCTCTAGTGGACACCGGAGCCATGGTGTTTGTGGTGTTCGGCATACTGGGGGTGAACCGCACTCAACGTTCAGACAACCATGTTATTGGAGACCTGGTAAGAAGCAATATAACCATTTAAAGGTTCAGAAAGTCACTTTGTAAATATGTTTGGGAATTATCATAATCAACAATCATAAAAAATATGTATGCAATTTACTACATGCTTTCTGTTGTCTGATTTATATTTTATACCCTCATTTTAGCATATACTGTAAAATATATTTTAGTATAACTGTAAAGACAGTTATGGTTTTATTACATTTTGTTATTTTTTTATGAAGAATTACTTTTGTATTGTCAATTCCAAAATGTGATTATCAACAATAAATAATCAAGAATGTTTATTTGTGCAGATCTTTGATCATAAAATAAAATATCATTATACTAAGATGTTTTATTGGGAGCAATTGAAGGTGCTGTATGTTTTTGACTCTAAAGCATAAAATGAGACACGAGTTCCACATGAGGTGGTTATTAATTAGCAACTAGTATAAATATTACAAATATAAACATTAGGTGAGCAGTTTACATTGTAACCCCGTGTCCTAACAACACGCTACGTGACGAGATTTACAATGATAAGCAATTTGGCTGTTTGCACCAGACGAAACACGACAGAAATTTAAATACAGCCATTCAGAAGCACAAAATAGTGCACTCACTGCACTCCAGCGAAATGGTAAGGTTTATAATCTAATTAATACATATTAAACCTCTTTAACATTGTTAAATGTGCTGAATCATTTATATTTGTTGGCTTCCACTGATTCACATTTCTAAAGTTCAATTTCAAGCGGTTGATTTTATTTTCCAGATCTGAGGTGAACTATCTGCTGCTGCTTTCAGTAGTATGGCAATAAATGTCATGTAAAATGGCATTCAAACTCACATTGTTAGCATTTAACACTGAATAAAGCACATGAGGTGTAGCTGAGGTGATCATTGTCAGTTTTGTTGTTCAGCTGCAAGAAATAGAAGCCGTCTCTAAAATATAAATGTCAGATGTTGGTTAGGACAAAAACTCCTTTTAATATGGAGAATATTTCTGCTATCGCGTGCCGTTGCTTTTATTTAGAACACGACTTAAATCAGCCTTTAGGCTCGATAGTCAGGCTCGCTCCTGTTGATGTCATCAATCTGGCAACCTGCGCTTCCATGGAGTGGCCGAGTGAAAATGTGTTTTGAACCAGGAGTGCAATACCTAGTTCAACCACTAGGTGTCAAACTTACATACTGCACCTTTATGTAATATTTATATGTATTATGTTGCATTATTTATACACATTCCTTGCTGTTCTTTTATATGTAGATCTCACCTATTTACTTGAGACTGATTTAAGACATCAGATATGCATCCTATGTTTTTAGTCATATGACTATCAGCAACTGCACCGAATTGCATATTTTTGCTCTGGGGAAAATTGGGTGTTTTTCCTTCTAAGATATGAGCTCTGTATTCTCACTATACTGTATTTTGAAACGTATTATTCTCACTATACTGTAAGAAACGTATTATTCAACAACAACAACAAAAATAAAATGAAAAACACATCGTTTCTTAATTACTTCATATTTAATTTTATTTATTGAAAGATTTAACTGACCATTATTATTATTATTATTATTATTATTATTATTATTATTATTTCATTTTTCATTTCATTTCATTTTCTTTTCGGCTTAGTCCCTTTATTAATCTGGGGTCGCCACAGCGGAATGAACCGCCAACTTATCCAGCATATGTTTTATGCATCGGATGCCCTTCCAGCTGCAACCCAGCACTGGGAAACATCCACACACACTCATTCACATACATACACGACAGGCAATTTAGCCTATACCCAATTCACCTGTACCACATGTCTTTGGACTTGTGGGGGAAACCGGAGCACCCGGAGGAAACCCACGCCAACACGGGGAGAACATGCAAACTCCACACAGAAATGCCAACTGACCCAGCCGAGGCTCGAACCAGCAACCTTCTTGCTGTGAGGCGATCGTGCTACCCACTGCG
Organism: Danio choprae; assembly: GCA_903798125.1. Classification (NCBI taxonomy): domain Eukaryota; kingdom Metazoa; phylum Chordata; class Actinopteri; order Cypriniformes; family Danionidae; genus Danio; species Danio choprae. The sequence goes on along the minus strand of CAIGQW010004624.1, from coordinate 1,053,462 downwards.
CCACCGTGCAGCCTATTATTATTATTATTATTATTATTATTATTTTGGTCACACTTTACAATAAGGTTTCATTACCTAATGTATTTAATAACATTAACTAATTATGAACAATGCAGCATTTATTAATCATAGTTCAACATTTACTAATCCATTGTTAACATCCCAAATCATGCTTGTTTACATTAGTAAATGCACTATGAGTGAACATGAACTAACAACTGTATTTTTATTAACTAACATGAACAAATACTGTGATAAATGTATTGTTCATTGTTTGTTCATGCTAGTAAATGCGTTAACTAATACAACCTTATTGTAAAGTGTTAGCATTACTACATATGTTTGGTTTGCATGGGTATGTATTCATCATTTTACTTTCGTCTTTCAAACGTGTAGGTTTGAATGGGAAAAGCCTGATTTTTATGCGCTCCCAATCTGTGCACTGTACATTGATTGTTTTCCTTTGAAGCTGATTTATGAATTATTAATGCACTGATTTGTTGACGTTCCTCTCCCTCAAAGGGCAATGTGATCTATGACCCAGACTTTGATGTTTTTAATGAGATCGGCCACTTGTGCAAGCTGTGCAAAGTCATCAGTGCCAACACCAACCTGGTGAAGCCCGGTGGAGCTCAGTGTTTGCCGTCAGGTGAGCAAGAATCAATCATTCATTCATTTTCCTTTGGTTTAGTCCCGTATTTACACAGCGGAATGAACCACCAACTATTCTAGCATATGTTTTACGCAGCGGATGCCCTTCCAGCCACAACTCAGTACTGGGAAACACCCATACACTGTCACATTCACTCACACGCACACACTGTGACTTTCACACACACATATATTCAATTCAATTCATCTTTATTTCTATAGCGCTTATACAATGTAGATTGTGTCAAAGCAGCTTAACATAGGAGATTCTAGTAAATTGAAACAGTGTCAGAGTTTAAGTTCAGTTTAGTTCAGTTCAGTGTGGTTAAATTTTCACTGCTGAAAGTCCAAACACTGAAGAGCAAATCCATCGATGCGCAGCTCCACAAGTCCCGAACCAAGCAAGCCAGTGGTGACAGTGGTGAGGAACGAACTTCACCAATTGACGAAAGTGAAGGAAAAAAATCTAAAGAGAAACAAGGCTCAGTTGGGCACGACCATTTCTCCCATGGCCAAACTTCTTGTGCAGAGCTGCAGTCTAAGTGCCGGAGGCTGGAAAAAGCTGGATGTCCATCGTGGAGAAGCTGCAGGTGGGAGAGGTCACCGGCTGGTGTACAGGCTGGCCCTTAAGGATCAATGCAGAGACTCGTCTGTCACTGGGGTCTTAAAGGAATCAGTCTCATTCTCTCCACTCCTCCAAGACCACCACAGCAGCTGCTCAGGATACGGCCTGGTCCAGGATTATGGAAACCTCAGGAATAATAAAAACAGACTAACATGAACAGATGCCGTTCAAATTATAATGTCTTTTGAGAAGTGTTCCCGGCTCCGGTTGCCCTAAATAATGCAGATAACAATCCTTTAGAGGATTTGGATTTCAAAAGCATTTGGGTTTTGTGTGTTTGCTAATGCAAAGAGATGTGTCTTTAATCTAGTTTTAATTTGAGTGTGTCTGCTTCCCGAACTGTGCTAGGAAGGCTGTTCCAGAGTTTAGGTGCCAGATATGAGAAAGACCTACCGCCTACAATTGATTTTGATATTCTGGGAATAATCAGTTGTCCAGAATTAATTGAGCATAGTGGACGTGAGGGGCTATAATACACCAGAAGCTTCCTCAAATACTGGGGAGCTAAGCCGTTCAGGTAAAGCCTTTGTAGGTAGTCAATAAAATGTAAACATTTCTATGATATTTAATAGGGAGCCAATGCAATGATGAAAGAACTGGAGTAATATGATCATATCTCTGTGTTCTAGACGCACTCGAGCAGCTGCATTGTGAACTAGCTGAAGTTTGTTAATTAGGCCAACAGGGCAACCGCCTAGTAATGCATTACAATAGTCTAACCGAGAGGTCATGAAAGCTCTTCCGCATCAGACATTGATAGCATATGTCGAAGTTTAGCAACATTTTTAGGATGAAAAAATGCAGTTTTACAGATGCTTGAAACATACATTATGGCCAATTTTGTTTACCCAATTCACATACTGTATAGCACATGTGTTTGGACTGTGGGGGATACCGGAGCTCTCGGAGGAAACCCACGCCAACATGGGGAGAACATGCAAACTCCCCAGCCAGGACTCGAACCATGCAACCTTTTTGCTGTGAGGCGACAGTGCTAACCACTGAGCCACCGTGCCGCCTGAGCAAGAATCAGATAATAATAATAATAATAATTCATTCATTCATTTTCATTTCGGCTTAGCTCCCTTTACTAATCTGGGGTCGCCACAGCGGAATGAACCGCCAACTTATCCAGCATATGTTTTACGCAGCGGATGCCCTTCCATCTCTGGGAAACATCCATACACACCCATTCACACTCATACACTACGGACAATTTAGTCTACCCAATTCACCTGTACCGCATGTCTTTGGACTTGTGGGGGAAACCGGAGCACCCGGAGGAAACCCACGCCAACACAGGGAGAACATGCAAACTCCATACAGAAACGCCAACTGACCCAGTCGAGGCTCGAACCAGCGACTTCTTGCTGTGAGGCGAACGTGCTACCCACTGCGCCACTGTGAGGCCCTAATAATAATAATAATAAATGTTATTTTTATATAGTGCCTTTAAAAGTAACATCTCAAGGCACTTTACAGACATATAAAATGTGCAGCGGTAAAAGATACATAGAAGAATGTATGAATGAGCCCTTACAGTTGGTCATAGATTTAGCCTGTCCGGTTTTGTCTCTTTCAGGTAACAGCCTCACATCCATTCTGCCCTTACTTCATCCAGAGTGTCACTCTCTCCCTGAGCCCAATCTCTTGCCCGGACAGCTGTCCCATGGTGCAGTGGGCATGCAGGGCGGCAGAGTACACTGGATCTCGATGGCATTTGAATCAGTGAGTTCATTACAGCATTTCAACAGTTCAGTCAAACGAACTACTTTCATGGTGCTTTTTGAGAATGTGATGGCAAGAACAGACCTCATGGTGACATCCTTCTGCATTTTTATATCCCATATGGCTGTTGAATGAATTTTGGCCAATAAACATTTTAAAGGTGCCACAGAATAAAAATCTGGACATACAGTTGGTCAAAATTATCAGCCCTCCAGTGATTTAATTATTTTTTTCCTTCTTCATATATTTCCTAAATTATGTTTAACAGAGCAATGAATTTCTCTCAGTATTTCCTATAATATTTTGTCTTCTGGAAAAAGTCTTATTTGTTTTATTTCGGCTAGAATAAAAGCAGTTTATATATTTTTTTAAAACATTTTAAGGTCAATATTATTCGCCCCCTTAAGCTATAGTTTTTTATCGATTGTCTACAGAACAAACCACTGTTATACAACGATTTGCCTAATTACCCTAACTTACCTAATTAACCTAGTTAAGCCTTTAAATGTCACTTTAAGCTGAATACTAGTATCTTGATAAATATCTAGTCAAATATTATGTACTGTCATCATGGCAAAGATAAAAGAAATCAGAAATGATTTCAGAAATGACAGCTATTAGAAATGAATTATTAAAACTATTGTTTAGAAATAAAATAATTTTCGTTAAACCAAAGTTGGGTGAAAAATATACAGAGGGCAAATCATTCAAGAGGGCTAATAATTCTGACTTCAACTGTATTTTGTGAAATTATCAGCACATATTTGTTATAAGGCAACACGTGTAGACTGCTGAATATAAGGGGACATGTGTCCACCGAAGCGTTTTAGCGCTGCAGAAACGGCAGCTGAGCATTTTAGCTGAGCACGTTTCTGCTGTCCAAAAAACCCTGCTTCAGTGGACAAGTTTTAATGTACATTTATGCACTGTGCCATATCAAACAGCTCATTCCATGTGAACGTCATGCAGAGATTCAGAGCGGACCTCATTAATATTCACAAACATTCCAAATGTTGGATATGTTGGTCAAAACTGAGTTTTGTTTATTGGGGTAATACATGAGCATATAAAACCATTTCTGGAGAATGTTTGCACTTAACTAAGCCACAAACCTACGTTGTAGATATTTATCAGAGATCAATTTAACATTTCACGAGTTCGTATTTACAGATGCTTAACTGAATAAGATCATGCATATTTAGCATGCTGTCCTGGGAGAATACTCTGAGAGTCCGAGCTCAGGGTCTAGCCTGGCCCTGCAAAAACACCCATAATAAACAGGTTTATTAAATTAATATATTTATTAAAATAATATTTTAGTCACCGAACATCTTTAATATTGTAAAGCATCCTATAGAAAATAATCATTTAAATGAGAGATTTGTGAAGGGTGTACTCATATATGTTGAGCACTGTTACTCCAATCAATCTCAGGGTGTGTATTGTTGTCTAATAATAACGTCAGCTGTTTTTTATTCATGCAATTTTATTTTCAGACCACCTACAAAGGAAAGTCTTCATTTCAAACTCATGCTGACTTCGTCCAATGGGAGAGTTTCCTGCAGAAGCAGCTCGCATCACTTCCTGCGTCGTCCGCCTTGAGAAGAGGCTTCCAGACCTGCCAGCACTGGAAACAGATCTTCATGGAAATTATAGGCAAGAGCGCAAAAATAGCACAGCAAAACGAGCACTGGTAAAAATGGCTCGGCTTGCATGAATGAGCAATTGATGCGCGATTAGTCTGTGGCTCTGAGTGCTCATTAACCTCACTCTCAGCACATGACAGAAATGAATCTGCAGTCAGACTCAGTGTGTGTGTGTGTGTGTGTGTGTGTGTGTGTGTGTGTGTGTGTGTGTTTGTGTGTGTGTGTGTGTGTGTGTGCGTGTGTGCGTGTGCGTGTGCGTGTGTGTGTGTGTGTTTCTGCAGGTGTAGAGAGCGCCCTCTACAGTCTCCTGCTGTCTCTGGCCATCTGCATTGCTTCAGTCGCTGTGTTTACTGCTCATCCACTTCTGCTGCTGCCAATCCTGCTCAGCATTCTGGGTATGGCATATTACTGCACAGCGAGATATATCCAAGTTTTAGGAACAACAAATAATAACTTGACTTCTAGTTGATCATTTGGTATCAGAAGTGGTATATATGAAAGGCAAAGGCCTCTAGATTATGCTTATTTTACCAAAATAACATATGATCATGCCTTGATTTTGAATTATTTAATTAGGACAGTAAGGTCTGACTTTGCTTAGACAAAAGTCTTGTCACTTAACAGAAATAATGTACAGTATAGAATATAAAGTCATGGTGCAGTGGGAAAAGAATGAATATTGTGTATGACTCCCATGAGCTTGGAGGACTGCATCCATACATCTCTGCAATGACTCAAATCACTGATTAATAAAGTCATCTGGAATGGCAAAGAAAGCGTTCTTCAGGACTCCCAGAGTTCATCAAGATACTTTGGATTCATCTTCAATGCCTCCTCCTTCATCTTACCCCAGACATGCTCAATAATGTTCATGTCTGGTGACTGGGCTGGCCAATCCTGGAGCACCTTGACCTTCTTTGCTGTCAGGAACTTTGATGTGAAGGCTGAAGTATGAAAAGGAGCGCTATACTGCTGGAGAATTTGCCCTCTCCTGTTGTTTGTAATGTAATGGGCAGCACAAATGTCTTGATACCTCAAGCTGTTGATGTTGCCATCCACTCTGCAGATCTCTCGCACGCCCCCATACTGAATGTAACCCCAAACCATGACTTTTCCTTCACCAAACTTGACTGATTTTTGTGAGAATCTTGGGGGTTCTGCAGTTTAACAGATGATTCATCGGAAAAATCGACCTTCTGCCACTTTTCCAAATGATCAACTAAAAGTCAAGTTATTATATGATGCTCTTACAACTGAGATCAACGACAAGACTTTTGTCAGGTAGTGTATATATTTATGACACTATTTAATTATTAATGAACTAATTAGCATTGATAATAATGAGAATTACAACAACAACAATAAAACAAACGAACAACGTCCCAATGTTTTAAAGCAACTATGCAGGTAATGCAGTCTCAATGCAAAAACAATTCATAAAATAAAACAAACCTAAATAGCTTTCATATTACATTATTATATTATACTATATTATTATAGTTAAATTCCGTATGAAATATGACCTGGACAAGCTTTATTTACTGTAACTCTTTACCACCATTTGTCACGGCCAACTAACTTTCATCGAGGACACTTAAATGTCCCTTTGGACGGTGCCATCAGATGCCTGTTTCCTCCATTCTGTTGAATTTAATTGACTCGTGTAATACGTACTGATGGTGAAAATCATTGCCTTTGAAATGCGAGCTCTATTCCCATCTCATTTATATGTTAATACAATATGCCAGACATGACATAATTTCACTTGCTTTCAACAGGGAATATTATCGCTACAAGTGATTACTCAGACTGAACGAATATACAAATTATGTGAAATGAAAAGAGACTGGAAAAATCAGCGCACTTCTATGTGTCCGACTTAACGAGGAAATAGATTTCAGAAATGTGCAACAACTCTTGAATTCAAGTAGAGGAAGGAGGGAATAATACTAATGACAAAAAGGAACCACAATGCTGTATAAGACGCTATTTTAAAGGGTCATTACTTTGGTTATTGGATGTACATTCATTCATTCCTTTTTGTTCAGCTTACTACCTTATATATCAGAGGTCACCACAACGGAATGAACCGCCAACTATTTCTATATGTTTTACACAGTGGATGCCCTTCCAGCCGCAACCCAGTACTGGGAAACATCCATACACTCTCACATTCACACACACTCATACACTACGGGCAATTTTGTTTACCCAATTCACCTGTAGCACGTGTTTGGACTGTAGGGGAAACCGGAGCACCCGGAGGAAACCCACGTCAACACCGGTTGAACATGCAAACTCCATACAGAAATGCCGGTCAGGACTCGAACCAGTGACCTTCTTGCTGTGAAGCAACAGTGTTAACCACTGAGCCATAATGCCGCCCTATTGGATGTACAAGAATAGGTTAATATATTTAATGCTCATAAAAAATATTTTTCCACACACTGTAGATAATAACTCTCAGATTGTATCTTGGTTTCAACAGAGCCCCTTCTTCTTGAATCCCCAGAGTGCTCTGATTGGCCAGCTAAACCAATGGTGCACTGTGATTGGTTAAACATATCACATATCATGGCCTCTATTTTAACAATCTAAATGCATGGCGTAGAAGCACTAAGAGCGTGTCCGAATCCACTTTTGCTATTTTAAGTAGGGGAAAAACAGTCGTTGCACCCAACACATAGTCTAAAAGGGTTGACTTATTCTCTTAAGAGTTAGGTTAAGTGTTTTGAGCATAACATGCATTAAACCAATCAGAGTCTCATCTCCCATTCCCTTTGAGTCATATGCGTCACACCATGGTGCATTCTCAATCTACAAGACAGATTTTGTAAGCAGAAAAACTGAACGCTTCACCAGCGAGAAAACATCTGCGTAAGGTTAAAGAGCATTTACAGAATGGGCTTCTTACTTTTCGTCATGGATTCGGGATACGGTGGTGGACACACTCCATTGAAAACATCCATTACATATTTAATTTTGTAATTGCGGCTGAGCCTGTGTTATTCAGAGGGTGTTATCTAAGTATAACATACCTTGGAATGTCGCGACTGACCAATCAGAATTGAGTATGTGATATATATGTAAATCTACCAATATTGTCATGATCATTGTCATGATTTTTTAAATAACTTTATTAAACATTTAAAAATGATACACACACATACATAGAAACAATAATATACAAAATGATTTGCATAGATATTTAGGATGCATAGAATTTCTGTAGATTGGCACTAATTTGCACTCTTTTGTAAACCTTGAAATGTTTTAAGTGTTGTGTGTAATGTGTGTGTGTGCAGGTATGGTGTGTCTGGTGGTGGCAGTGATGTATTGGCTCGGGTGGGAGATGGGAGCAGTCGAAGCCATCTCTCTCTCCATATTGGTGGGCTCTTCAGTGGACTACTGCTTGCATCTGGTGGAGGGATATTTACTGGCAGGCGACACCGAAACCTCAGGACTGGTGAATCACAATTTGCTACTATTTACATTTTGTCTATTAACTTTACATAAGTGTGATGTTGAAACGATATTCAATTCAAGTTTATTTGTATAGCGCTTTTCACAATAATTATTGTTTATTTAATAATTATTGCATCATTGCATTACAATAAAATTCAACATAGCATAACATAATATAAAGCATAACATATAACATAGCACAATATATAACATAACATACCTAGCATAACATAACATAAAACATATAGCATAACTTATAACATAACATACCTAACATAACATAACATAACATA
>CAIGQW010004624.1:972272-985402 GCA_903798125.1 Danio choprae | reverse complement strand
TAATATAAAATTTACAGTAACTTACTAGCAATGTTGGTTAATTTACAAGCACACTGTAAATTAATAACTACAGTTTACTGTCAAATTTACAGTAACTTATTGGTGATTTTGGTTGCCAGTGAGACTGTGAATTTACAAGCACGCTGTAAGTAATAATTACAGTTTATTGTAAAATTTACAGTAACTTACAGGTGATTTTGGTTGCCAGTGAGACTGTAAATTTACAAGCACACTGTAAAATTAATATAAAATTTACAGTAACTTACTAGCAATGTTGGTTAATTTACAAGCACACTGTAAATTACTAATTAAAGTTTACTGTAAAATTTACAGTAACTTACTGGTGATTTTGGTTGCTAGTAAGACTGTAAATTTACAAGTGCACTGTAAATTTACTGCAAAATGTAATTATTACAGTTTAAATTTACTGTAAAATTTACAGTAACTTGCTGGTGATTTTGGTTGCTAGTAAGACTGTAAATTTACAAGTGCACTGTAAATTTACTGCAAAATGTAATTATTACAGTTTAAATTTACTGTAAAATTTACAGTAACTTACTGGTGATTTTGGTTGCTATTAAGACTAAGTTTACAAGCGCACTGTAAATTAATAACTACAGTTTACTGTCAAATTTACAGTAACTTATTGGTGATTTTGGTTTCCAGTGAGACTGTGAATTTACAAGCACACTGTAAGTAATAATTACAATTTACAGTGAAATTTAGAGTAACTTACTGGTGATTTCAGTTGCCAGTAAGACTATAAATTGACAAGCGCACTGTAAATTTACTGTCAAATTTACAATAACTTACTGGTGATTTTGGTTGCCAGTGAGACTGTAAATTTACAAGCGCACTGTAAATTAATAACTACAGTTTACTGTCAAATTTATAGTCTACCTATCCATCCATCCATCTTTATTATTATCAAATATAAAAACTATCATAGCATGTTTTGCATGTCAAAAAGTTTAAAGTTAACCAGTTTAAAACTTTGAGAATAAATTTGAATAATGAGAATATAAAAAAGTCTTATTTAATGAGAATAATTTTCTAGCTCTTTTTAAATCGATGGAAAAAAGGAATAAATAACACATAAAGGACCTTTTATATGCATAATAACCTGCCAACTATATGAATATTAAATGAAAAAGTCAACACACCAACACTAAGGGATATTCTCCTTTCAGATATATCCATCACAAAGCAAAACAAATACAGTATAATCCTGTAAATTCCCTATTCTTCCTGGAATCCTATGAACAAACTTCAATTAGTTGTTTTTTTTAAGTGATCCAGATGCCAAAAGAGAAGAGCGGGAGGGGAAAATGGGAACAAAAGCAGAGGAAACAGATGGTTCTCATATAGAGCTGTGCGTTTGCGTGTGCCTGGACTCAGGTTTCGCTCACTCTGGGGGAATGATGGATACACACTGTCAAAACCAGTCAGGAAAAACTTTGACAAACACATGAAATGGGAATAACATTCCTCAATCCCATCAGCACGGCCTTTTGAGGACGATCCAAACCTTCTACAGGAAGATAGAGATTACAAGTCTGAGGCATCACAGTCCACAGCTCACATTTCTGTTCTTTGCATATATGTAACATGCTCTGAACTGACTGAACTTAGTTTATAATGTTTTTTCTTTAAGAAGTGCTGTATGTGTACCAATGATGCATTTACAGTAACTTACAGTGGAGTCATTCAGATTCCTGGGCACCACCATCTCTCAGGACCTGAAGTGGGACACTCACATTGACTTCATTGTCCAAAAAGCTCAACAAAGGCTGTACTTCCTTCGTCAGCTGAGGAAGTTCAACCTTCCAAAGGAGCTGCTGAAACACTTCTACACTTCCATCATTGAATCAGTCCTCTGCACTTCAATAACTGTCTGGTTTAGCTCAGCTACCCAATCAGACCTCCGAAGACTACGTCGAATAGTTCGGACTGCTGAGCGAATCACTGGTACAACCCTCCCTACTCTCCAAGAACTGTACTTATCCAGAGCGAGCAGAAGGGCTGCCAAAATCACTCTGGACCCCTCACACCCAGCACACTGCCTCTTTGAACTTTTACCTTCTGGCCGACGCTACAGAGCACTGTGCACCAGAACAGCCCGACACAGAAACAGTTTCTTCCCTCAGGCAATCCATCTTATGAACACTTGATGATAGTAATTGTGACAAACATCACTACTTGCTCTACACTTTAGACACATACACTTATTTAAAACATACTTTACATGCCAGTTTGCACATAATAGCTGCACATATAACGCTGTATATAGTAATATACCTGTACATACACCTGTCAACCTGCATATCTGCATTCACTACTTACTTCTATATTTAAAATATATTTATGATTTGTTTTTTGTCCTGTCTTTGTAATTCTGTTGCACTGTAGAAGCTTCTGTCACGAAAGCAAATTCCTCGTATGTGTGAACATACCTGGCAATAAAGCTCTTTCTGATTCTGATTCTGATTCTGATTTATTTACAACCCCAAATCAGAAGAAGTTGGGACAGTATGGAAAACGCAAAAAAAAAGGAAGTAGTGATTCCTAAACTTACTTTGACTTGTATGTCATTGCAGACAATACGAATGCACATTATTTAATGTGTTCCTAATGATTTTTATTTTATTTCTTAAAATAAACACGTATGCTGATCTCATATAGAGTCATTTTTGCATTCTTGCGGCCGCTCGTAGAAATTCTTTCATGACCCGGTACTGGGTCATGACTCGTTGGTTGGGGGTCCCTGTGTTTAGGCACGTTGTTGACATGTTGCTATTTTAACGCAACTGAACTAGAACTAAAAACTGGTCTAAAGTGGTGTAAAAGTGATAGGCAGGCCCAAAAAGCATGTACACATTGCTTATTAAACACACAGGGATGCGCAGCAGCACACGAACATCTTTGAATAAGAAAAATTCATTCATTCATTCATTCATTTTCATTTCGGCTTAGTCCCTTTATTAATCTGGGGTCGCCACAGCGGAATGAACCGCCAACTTATCCAGCATATGTTTTACACAGCGGATGCCCTTCCAGCTGCAACCCATCTCTGGGAAACATCCATACACTCTCATTCACACACATACACTACGGACAATTTAGCTTACCCAATTCACCTGTACCGCATGTCTTTGGACTTGTGGGGGAAACCGGAGCACCCGGAGGAAACCCACGCCAACACAGGGAGAACATGCAAACTCCACACAGAAACGCCAACTGGCGAGGCTCGAACCAGCGACCAGCGACCTTCTTGCTGTGAGGCGAACGTGCTACCCACTGCGCCACTGTGAGGCCCATAAGAAAAATGAAAAAGATTATTATTGTCTACATAAATATAAAAACCACTGCCTCCTCCTATGCCTTCCTCACCTAAGGAGGCTTTGGTGAAATCGGGCACATTCTGTATATCGTCTAGTGAAGTGTTGCATTTCTCCACTTACAAAGTCTGCCATGCAAACACAACTCGTTTTTAAGGGTGTTTAGGCACATTGTTGACATGTTGCTATTTTAAGGCAACTAAGCTAGAACTGAAAACTAGTTTAAAGTCAATAGTGATAGACGAGCCCAAAAAGCATGTACACGTTGCTTATTAAACACACAGGGATGCACAGCAGCACATGAACATCTTTGAATACGAAAAATGAAAATATTAAAATGTAAAAGATTATTATTGTCTACATAAATACAATATATAAACCACTGCGTCCTCCTATGCCTTTTTAGCCTGGGGGGACTTGTGTGGATTCGGGCACGTTCTGTATATTGTCTAGTGAAGTGTTCAATTTTTCCACGTACAAAGTCTGCCAGGCAAACTCGTTTTTAAGGGTGTTTAGGCACATTGTTGACATGTTACTATTTGAAGGCAACTGAACTAGAATTAAAAACTGGTCTAAAGTCGATAGTGATAGGCAGCCCAAAACACATGCACACGTTGCTTATTAATCACACAGGGATGCGCAGCAGCACATGAATATCTTTCAATATGAAAAATGTAAACGATTATTATTGTCTACATAAATATATAAACCACTGCCTCCTCCTATGCCTTCCTCACCTGAGGGGTATTTGGTGAAATCTGGCACATTCTGTAAATCGTCTAGTGAAGTGTTGCATTTTTCCACGAACAAAGTCTGCCATGCAAACACAACTCGTTTTTTAAGGGTGTTTAGGCACATTGTTGACATGTTGCTATTTTAAGGCAACTGAACTAGAACTAAAAACTGGTCTAAAGTGGTGTAAAACTAGTGATAGACGAGCCCAAAAACCATGTACACGTTGCTTATTAAACACACAGGGATGCGCAGCAGCACACGGACATCTTTGATTATGAAAAATGTAAATGTTTAAGATAATTATTGTCTACATAAATATATAAACCACTGCCTCCTCCTATGCCTTCTTCACCTGAGGGGACTTGTGTGGAATCCGGCACATTCTGTATATCGTCTAGTGAAGTGTTACGTTTTCCACTTACAAAGTCTGCCATGCACTACTTATTTTAAGGTCTGTTAAGGCACATTGTTGACATGTTGCTATTTGAAGGCAACTGAACTAGAACTAAAAACTGGTCTAAAGTCAATAGTGATAAGCGGGCCCAAAACACATGCACACGTTGCTTATTAAACACACAGGGATGCGCAGCAGCACATGAATATCTTAGAAAAATGAAAATATTTAAATGTAAAAGATTCTTATAGTCTACATAAATATAAAAACCACTGCCTCTTTGAACTCGCGCATGATCCATTTCCTCGCTATTAAATCGTTACATTTTCCCACCTACAAAATCTGCCATGTAAGCACAACATGTTTATTAAGGGAATGGGAGATGAGAGTCTGATAGGTTTAATGCACGTTACACCCCAAACACACCCATAACTCATTAACAGAATAAGGACAACCCTGTTCGACCATGCGCTGGGAGCACAGACTGTTTTTCCCCATTCGTAAGATACCAAAAGTGGATTCAGGGATGCTCTATGTGCAACCGCTCCATGCATTTTAGACTATATAATAAGACCCTTAAAATAGAGTTCATTATATCAGCTTAAATTTCCCAGTGATGGGTTGCAGCTGGAAGGGCATCTGCTGCATAAAACATATGCTGGATAAGTTGGCGGTTCATTCCGCTGTGGCGACCCCAGATTAATAAAGGGACTAAGCCGAAAAGAAAATGAATGAATGAATATCAGCTTAAAATAACAGATTTCTATTCTAATGCGTATTAAATTTAATTATTCCTGTGATGCAAAGCTGCTTTTTTTTTTAATCATAAGTGACACACGATTCCTCCAATATGCTGAATTGTGGGAAAGTTTATTACTATCATTAGCTGTGCTGCTTAATAATTCTTATGCAAACTTTGGGATATTGTTCTCAGGATCCTCGATGATGCATTACATTAGGGATAGAAAACATTATGAATGTGTTTACAGCCATTTTTGATCAATTTCATTCATATATTTTTAAAAGGCTTTCAAAAACATTTTATTTTTAGCCCCAAAGTGTGCACTTTCAGATTAGCATAAGCATGACCACAAAACCATGCGTGCTAAAACTTCATTTAGCTTAGTTTTCACGTTGTACTTCAGTCTAGCAATGAATGAAGGGTGCAAGTAATTTACGAAAAGGATGTAAACTTGTAAGAGAATGTAAACACTAAATGTTTCTTTTTTGAAACAATGAAATGAAACAATGCGTCTCAGATGGTGTCTAGCGCTAAACTAGCTTTTCTGTCTGAAAAAAGAGGCGCAGTGATAACAGAGGACACTTCGCTAAATGACAGGATAACTCTGTGTGTGGTTTCAGAGACGTCATCAACCGAAATGTGAACTGTGTGTGTGTGTGTGTGTGTGTGTGTGTTGATCAGAAGATGAAAACAGAGGTCAGTCACTGGAAGAGAAAGACAGTCCACTGGATGATAAAGCATTTGTCATAGTCTCTTTTATGTCTAAGTGTGAGAGCCAACAACATCACAGTTAAAACTCTTAAGCTCAGCATTCAGCACCAATTTAAAGCTCATTTACTGATGTTAACAATGAAGTGCAGCACTTAAATATGAGTGCTGCACAATCTGCACTTCTTTAATGTCTCAAAATCCTGAAACAACACACAGGCCTTTGACATGAGACCATTTAAGGCCATTTTAAATCTGTGGGAAAGCTGAATAAAGCCTAATCTCCAAAACCATGTTCAGCTTTATTGGTATTATTCTGTGTGTCAAACATTAGAGACTTTGCTAAATCTATATAGCAGTAAATGCCTCTGTGTGAATATCAGTGACTTAATATTGATACTATTATTAATATACTTATGAAATAGAATAAAAAATGTTATATATACATATAATATTATAGTAAATATGTATATTTTTGTTTATATATATATATATATATATATATATATATATATATATATATATAGATATATATATATACATTTTTTTGTTGTTGTTGTTGTTTTTTAATGTTTATATATATATATACATACACAATATATATACACACACACACACACACACACACACACACAACAGTTCTGTCTTGTTCTCGAATCTGATGGACTTATAACCGTCAGATATTAAAGTAACATCAGCACTCGTACAGCCTCTTCACAGTTGTGTATTACTCCACCACGAGTGGCAAGCAGAGGACTACAGTTTGACAAATATTGCAGCTGTTGGACAACATAATGTACTTATGAGGCTTTTTCAGAGAATGTAGTTGTTTAGATTGCAACTATGCAGTTTATTTACAAGGATAGTGCCTATTTTAAGTATTTACAATTTCGGAGATTCTGCGCGTTGGCGGCCATCAGCCCATCATACTGAGCAGAGCAAAGACGGTTGATGTTTAGCCACAAGATGGCGACACAGACCGCATAATAAGTCCTTAGGGGGAAAAAAAACAGTGTACGTTTCAAACTACAGCTGAACAAATCATTACAGAACAGGTAAGTGACATTCTAAGCAGATCTCTCGCTCTGGTATTTTGTAGTGCTGTATTTATACCATAGTAATCTGCTAGTGTTTGCTTTGCTCTGGCTTTTTCGGGGTTAATTATTGTGATTACCCGATTGCAATTGAGAAATACTGGGAAATCTCTGTAGACTGATGGCATTTCATGCCGTTCAGCCTTATAATCTTAAAATGTACGCAAAAATCACCTGTTTTGTCATCAGTTTAGACATTACGCTAGAGAATCATACAAACACTAGCTCTAAAATGACTTTGGTAAATAAGCAAAGGTTTCTGCTGTTCTGACGTCAGCTGCAGATGTGAATGAACGACAGAAGAAAGTAGTTTCTCATACAAAAGGGTTTTTGAGACTCTCCGTGTTTGATTTTCTTTTTTATATACACGATTATGCCGTCAAACTGTTGTATAAACGCAATATCACACTCATAGCAGTGCGATATGGCTGTATATCATCACTGGTGGGACACTAATGTACTTGGCCTGCGGCCTCGAGCCAACGCACACCTCCCATCAGTGCCGATATACAGCCATATCACACTGCTATATATATATATGGATATATATACAAATCAAATAAATTAATCAAAAAATACATTTTATATACAGTACATAATCTGATAAATGTTAAAAGGTAGTATGATTTTTTTATGATTATAAAGGTAAATAATTGTAATTGGCAGTAAAATGTAACTAATGTTACTGTTTATAATTAAATGCTTAATTAATTTTTTGTTTAATCAAAGAACCCTAAAAAAAATCTTAATTGATTTAATATACCATAATGTACAGTGCTCAAAATTAATGAGTACACCCCATTTTCAAAATGAATATTTGTATCCATTTCTCAGTGAATATGGGTCATATATTATGGCGCATTTTGAACAAAACAGATTTATTAAACAGATATATTTATTAAGATAATATTTTAGTCACCGAACATCTTTAAAAATGGAAAGATAATACATTTAAATGCTCTTTTTACATTTTTTATTTACTATTTTCCCCTAACATATACATTTGGGTGTACTATTTTTAGACCGTTATCATACATTATTTGTTAGATGAGCTCCAGATTTGGCTTCAGTATTGACTAATCTAATGTACATGCACAAATATAATATTGTAAAGCATCCTATAGAAAATAATAATTTGAACGAGAGATTTGTGAGGGGTGTGCTCATATATGCTGATCATTTGATCAGACGAACACAGCCTTGGTGTACATAAGATTTCTTTTAAAATAGAAACAATATCTTGCCGATCCTAAACTTTCAAATGGAAGCTACCACGAAACAAGGTCAAACTTGCGCGTTTTGTCCTTCTATTCACCCACAGCGAACAAACCAAAGCTAATTCCATTAATCTGACATTGAGAGATGAGCTTATCAAACTGAACTGAAGTCAGAAGATGTCTTTCCACACCAAACCACACAGGCTCGGGTTGCTCAGTGAACAAGTGACAAGAGCGAAAAGCAAAAGAGCGGCTTTGTGCAAGCTCAGCAGAAAGAGTGTAAGCGGAGAAAGACACTCGGTGAAGTTCATCACAGATCTGCTGATGCCAGAACACTCACGGGTCACCCTGAGACATGGACAAGAACACAAATCTAGCTGGAAATACGTGCCTCAGCAAATATAAGAATACGTTCCTCCGTGTCCATGTCATTGCACATTTCTGATAACAAATCCACTAGAGGGCGCTGTCTACATTTATTGTGAACCAGAGATACAGTTGAAGTCAGAATTATTAGCCCACCCCCACAGCCCCGGTATATTTTATTCCACAATTTCTGTTTAACTATAAGTAGATTTTTTTCAACACATTTCCAAACATAATAGTTGTAATAACTCATTTCTAATAGCTGATTTCTTTTCTCTTTGCCATGATGACAGCACATAATATATTACTAGAAATTTTTCAAGATACTTGTATTCTATGGGATCAAACTCAGAACTAGACTTAATGTTATTTTTGCGCTATTTTTCAATCAGCGACCGCGATACATTTGGCAGGAAATGTTTTTTCGATTTGCCGCCAAATGTATCGCGGTCACGGATCAAAAAATTGCGTGCGTAAATCCAAAAATTTATATCGCGTGTAAAAGCAAAAACTAAAAGCAGAATAAGAAACAATGACGTCGCGTACACAGGAGACTCTGGGAGGACATGGGATGAAGACAACACGGAATGACGGCCATCTCCAGGTTGGAGGAAAGTCCTTACCCCAGGTGGAGGAGTTCAAGTATCTTGGGGTTTTGTTCACGAGTGAGGGAAGGATGGAACGTCAGATTGACAGGCGGATTGGTGCAGCGGCAGCAGTAATGTGGTCGATGTACTGGTCCGTTGTGGTAAAGAAGGAGCTGAGCTGAAAGGCAAAGCTCTCGATTTACCGGTCAATCTACGTTCCTACTCTCACCTATGGTCATGAGCTTTGGGTCATGACCGAAAGGACAAGATCTCGGATACAGGCGGCCGAAATGAGTTTCCTTCGCTTCAACTGTACTTGTGTTGTGAATGTGTTACATTTAATACGATCATGGATGTAAGAAGAGTGGATACTGATAAAAAGAAAGTCAAACGATCAATGAATTCAATCCTCCTGAGATCAGGATCTGACCTGGAGAAGGTGTTTCTTGCGTAGTGCATGATGCTGTCGAAGTCGTAAACCTCTCCTAGTGAGTCCACCTCTCCAGGCTCCATCTTCAGGAAGTTGTACTCCTGTCCTATGAGAAGAAACCAAAAGTAAGACCGAGACAGAAGGTTATGGCAATATTTATTCATGGATTGACCATTATTATACTGCATTCGTTGATTTTTTTCCACATTTCTAAACATAATAGTTTTAATAACTCATTTAATAACTGATTTCTTTCATCTTTGCCATGATGACAGCACATAATATTAGACTAGATATTTTTCAAGACACTAGTATTCAGCTTACAGTGACGTTTAAAGGCTTAACTAGGTTAATTAGGGTAATTAGGCAAGTGAGTGTATAACAATGGTTTGTTCTGGAGACAATTGAAGACAAATATTGCTTAAGAGGGATAATAATATTGACCATAAAATGGCTTTAAAAATATTAAAAACTGCTTTTACTCTAGCCGAAATAGAGCAAATAAGACTTTCTCCAGAAGAAAAAATATTATAGGAAATACTGTGAAAATTTCCTGAATCTGTTCAACATCATCTGGGAAATATTTGACTAATGACTGGGCTAATAATTTTGACTTCATCTCTATAACGTATTACATTTTGGAAGTTACAACTTGTTAAACTCTGGATATCGAGAGTATTCAGTGAATAAGAGCACTGTGAGTCCAGTATGCACTTGGAAAATTCCCTAGTATTCTAGGCTGGTTTGCATGGCAACAGCACATATTGTATTGCTGAAGCAAATTTCTTTTTAAGCTTATACTTCTGCGTCAAGAGCACGCGTATGGTCCGGCGCAGCCTTCGTGCGGTCGCATAGCCCTCGCTGTGGCTAACGTGCACCTCTCAAAAAATTTAACGACATTCCACAATGTCGCGTAGCGCAAGCTCTGTGATTGGTCGGTTAGGTAACAGGGACGAGTGTGGGCGGTGCTTAGAGCTGCAAGCCCGATGGAACGAGTGTTTGCAAGTGTCGAGTCCTGTGGAGGAGCTCCAGATGGAAACTTTGCTTTGTGTTTACCTCATGATTAAAGTTGTTGCTCGTCTGCCGGTTCCCGCCTCTGAATGAGCGAGTTTTAGCTATTTGTATATTAAGGTAGCGTTCAGAAAAAACAAAACACCCGCGAAGAAACTCGACACAGAGGAAAATAAAAACCTGCTGCCAGGCTAGCGCTTCTGAAGTGTTATTGCAGAGCAACACAAACAGCGTGCAGAAGTATAAATGCATGGCTGCGCACCAGGCAGGCACCGTGGGTCACGCCGAACACTCCACGCAGAAGTATAAACCAGCCTTTAGCTGGTACCCATTATAAACATTGCTTAAATATAATATTTTATAGGCTATATCATTAGCAAACTTCTAACGCCACAGACACTTTCTTCCAAGCAAATGCACAAATCTGCTTTCATTAGGATTAGTTGGAGCCTATGAGGACATAATGAGATCCATTTCCACAGATATCTTTCGTGTTTATTAATGCTGCCTAAAAGGTGTGAAGAATGCTGGGCTTTACATCAGACGGGGTGCAGCTGCTCCACAGTTAAAATAAGCCACGCTTGAGCTATTTCAGGTGTATAGTGGCCTCTGAGGGCGGCACGGTGGCTCAGTTGGCGTTTCTGTGTGGAGTTTGCATGTTCTACCCCATGTTGGCGTGGGTTTCCTCCGGGTGCTCCGGTTTCCCCCACAGTCCAAACACATGTGCTATAGGTGAATTAAATTAACTAAATCCAAACCCTAATGAGTTTCTTGTTGAACACAAAAGAAGATATTTTGTAAAATGTTGGAGACCTGTAACCATTGACTTCCTACAATGAAAGTCAATGGTTACTGGGTTTCAGCTTTCTTCAGAAGATCTCCCTTTGTGTTCGACAGAAGAAGGAAACTCATTAAGGTTTGCAACCACTTGAGGGTGAGTTAATAGTGAGTAAATGTTCATTTTTGGATCTATCCCTTTAAATTGTTTTCGACTACCTCTGGAAGTGGTCGAAAGTGGACAAGCCTAAACATTTCACAACATTTCGTATGGGATCATGGTTTCATGGGATAGTGTAGCATCCATTGAATGCACACTTCCGAATCTCACCAGAACTAGTAGGTCATCCAGGAACTTATTGCATACTGTTTTTCGATTACCATGAATTCAGACGTACTACTCAGATAGCATACCGTTTTAAACGTACTATATAGTAGGGAAATATGCGATTTTGGACGCAGCTATGGTTTTGAATGGGAAAGTATGTAACAATCAATATGGCCGCTCTAGCAAAGGAAGCCCTGCCTTCAAGTAAAAGAGCCAATCATGGATCGCTACAGACTGACGACACTTAGGGGGAGGGGGTTGGTACACACGTGTGTTTTTACAACAGTTTCTGCAGCTTCATTTTTACGAGGCCTCTGGTCTCAGCAAACTTGCCGGAATCTCAGCATTCCAAAGATGGCTACCGAGTGAAATGACTTGCCTTTAAGCACACATGAAATCAAAACGAACCACATTGATTTTGTTAGCTCACATTGCTAGTTTTGTGGTGTTTGTTTGTGGTAATCTAAAATTGAACTTTGTTCAATTGTTTCTAACACTTAATTGTTTGTTTCTAACACTTAGCCACGCCCCTCCAGCTGTCAGTTTTGACAGCAAACAGAAATGGTGAAGAGGAGGCGGAGTCTGTTAGCTTGTAATTACTCTCCCCAAAACCTTTTCCCAATCTTTCTGAATGAAATGCCTACTTTACTACATCCAATCAGCTCGCGGTAGACAAAAACAAGCCCCGCCCACTGATTTCTCCTTTAATATTCTGTTTCTCTAGGAACTGCATCACAATAAGAAATAAAAAACGATCACAGCCTCCGGTTCATGTAGACTTTAAAAGGATTTTGCTCACTGTAGAGTGGTTCACTACAGTATTTACTTTAAATTACTATAGTATTTTTTACAGATACAGATATTATATACAGATCATTTGATATTTCTCTGTAGTTTTTCTCCTACCTGGCTGAATGTTGTCTCGTATGATACTGACGTGTTCGTCTCTGTCGGGTCGCGTGTGCTCATGCCAGAATCCGATCACGTGTCCGAGCTCATGCACCACAATTCCAAACTTATCGCAGTTTTTCCCGATGGATATGGCCTGCGGACCCCCTCCTCTGCGGCCCACATACGAACAGCACCTGATGACAGCACAATAAACACTACAGTTAATACCCGAGGAACACAATCAAGTGGAAAATTCATTATTATTTCACTGATTACAGAATGATTATAACATGATTATAACATTATAACACTGTTTATTAGTGCACTTCCATGGATTATGTTAACCATATTAAATAATGTCCTATTAATATTTAATCTTTATTTAATCATTTAATTCATTAGTCTTTTTTCTCTTTGTTTTATAATTATTAATATTATTATATTATTATTTTTGTTGTTGTTGTTGCTGTTGTTGTTGTTATTAATATTATTATTATTATATTATTTTTGTC
>CAIGQW010004624.1:915236-926026 GCA_903798125.1 Danio choprae | reverse complement strand
TTAAATAGTTTGAAGCGATATACTGTCTGGGTTGGTGTTGTAAATTACGGTACAAGAACCTGGATAAACTGCCAGTACATTTTTCTGTTAAGTTACTCACGTAATCCTCTAGTTCTTATACAATACACTGTATCAAACTACTAAAAGGTCAATATATGTTCAATTCTCAACATCAAAAGTCGACAGAGCAGAGCTCAAGGTCCCATAATGCAATTCACAACCGTAAATAAACACATGCCGATCGTGAAATGCACAACCTGTTAATTAATGGATTTATTTCACCGTTTACATAACTGCATTTGTTTATGAAGAGCAGCTGTGAATGAACTGAAAATTGGTGCATCGCTTCATAACAGCCAATAAACTCTGACTCACGACAACCCGTGTGAATGCACTGCTCCCTTTTTACGAAACGCAAATAAACAATTAAAGCCAACTTCCCTTGGCTGAGCTAACCTGAACGTAGCAGGAAACGCGATAGCGAGGAGTCACACACCAATCACCTTGGCTTAACGCCACTGGAGAGCCCGAATCACAGAGTGACAGAACAATCCGGGAAGTTAATCCTAGTATGAGATCGACGCCCCCTGAGCCTTTGCAGGTCAACCAGCCTAATCTGCCCGGAATACCAATTTCAGCTGGTGGGCTGCGTTATTGTCCTATAGGCGCTTGTTAAGAGTCTCTCAGAGGGGTGAAAATGTAAAAATGAACAGCCAAGGGCCCCATTCAGCTGCAAATGAGGACAAGGGAAAAAAGCCAGGGCTGAAAGAGTAAAAAAGAGGAAGATGAAAGAGAGAGGAGGTGGAGAGGAGTTGCAGACAAGTTAATAGAGACCGAGATCCCGGAGATTTTACACGTCTCCGGAGTGACCCCAGTGCGAGGCTTAAGCAACGTGGATTCAATCCATCCGCGAAAAAAAAAAATCAAATGTCATCCTGCAGGTGGCAAAACAAAGGAAATCCGAAACATCCCAAGCACAAGATTACGGTCAACGGTCTGCCGCTGGGCTTGTGTACCAAAGTGCAAACCGAAGGCTAAATTACCCTTGATCTCTTAAAGTGATAGCTCAACCCAAAGATGACACTGTAAAAAGTGATTAATAGACTTAACACATTGCTTTTAAAGGGATTATTTGGCTTTAGTTTTAAGTGGGTGACATGGTGGCACAGTAGGTAGCGCTGTCGCCTTACAGCAAGAAGGTCACTGGTTCGATCTCCAGCTGGGTCAGTTTGCATTTCTGTGTGGTGTTTGCATGTTCTCCCCGTGTTGGCGTGGGTTTCCTCCGGGTGCTCCGGTTACCCCCACAGTCCAAAGACATGTGCTGTAGGTGAATTGGGTAAGCTAAATTGTCCGTAGTGTATGTCCTGGTCCTCAAGGTTGAGGGTTGAGCGTTGTGCTAACAACCCACCTCATAAAAACTAGATGTTACGAAACACCAATATGGTGCGGCTAAATGTCAACTTCGATATAAATGGCCCTGGCAGTAAGTATGTAAGTAAGTGTTAAGTGTGTAAAGCTTAAAACTATTGAGTAAATTAACTATGTGCATACATTACATCATCTTAAGTTACAGTGGATTCATTCACGTTATTAAAAGTGAAGTCAACTCGTCGCTTTTGAAGGAGGAGAGTTAAGAATGTCCTTTTGTCTCACTTCATGATGCACATCCAAGTGAAAAATTAGGGCGGTGCTTGATTTCGTCCGATTCAACCGATTGGATTATTGGGTGTTGCTAACAAAATGAAGGAAGATTAACAAATGGACGAAAGCAAGGAAGAAATTACGTATGCATTGAAAGCCCCTCCCCCTGCATCACTGACAGCCCCGCCCTTAAGTCGTTTCTTGTGACCAGAAGTGAACAAACGTCATTTATAGGGGGGAGGGAAGGTTACGATATTTAATGAAAGATTATGAGGACAAAGGCGGCACGGTGGCTCAGTGGTTAGCACTGTCGCCTCACAGCAAGAAGGTCGCTGGTTCGAGTCCCGGTTGGCATTTCTGTGTGGAGTTTGCATGTTCTCCCCGTGTTGGCGTGGGTTTCCCCCGGGTGCTCCAGTTTCCCCCTACAGTCTATAGGCATGCGCTATAGGTGAATTGGATGAACTAAATTGGCCGTAGTGTATGAGTGTGTGTGAATGAGAGTGTATGGGTGTACGGCTGGAAGGGCATCCGCCGCGTAAAACGTATGTTGGAATAGTTGGCGGTTCATTCCGCTGTAGTAATCCCTGATAAATAAGGGACTAAGCCGAAGGTAAATTAATGAATTATGAGAACAATTTTTTTTTATAACTAAGTGCACAGATATAGTAAAACAAGCACTACTATATACATATAAAAATAAGAAGTACATTTTGATTTCGGGCCACAACTTTTGACTTTAAGGCCACAAGATTACTCACTTTTGTAAAAAAAAGTAACTAATTGCATTTTGGGCCTCACGGTGGCGCAGTGGGTAGCACGATCGCCTCACAGCAAGAAGGTCGCTGGTTCGAGCCTCGGCTGGGTCAGTTGGCGTTTCTGTGTGGAGTTTGCATGTTCTCCCCGTGTTGGCGTGGGTTTCCTCCGGGTGCTCCGGTTTCCCCCACAAGTCCAAAGACATGCGCTATAGGTGAATTGGGTAAGCTAAATTGTCCGTAGTGTATGTGAGTGAATGATTGTGTGTGGATGTTTCCCAGCAGCTGGAAGGGCATCCGCTGCGTAAAACATATGCTGGATAAGTTGGCGGTTCAATCCGCTGTGGCGACCCCAGATGAATAAAATGACTAAGCCGAAAAGAAAATGAATGAATGAATAATTGCATTTTACACTGTGTACTGGCAGACAACCACCTAAAAGGTTATGTTATTGATAACAGCTCTGAGTATCAAGATGATGCGTCATTTCTAGTATCTTTTGCAGTATTGCACAAATAAATGGTTCCCAGAAAACTCCCCTCTTGTTTATTAATAGATAACGCAGGCACCTTTGCTTAGTTGAGGGTCAGGCAACTCAAATAAACATTTTTGGGTGAACTGTCCCTTTAAGAATTTCCAGAACTGCACATATTTTGGACCCTTCCTTCTTATAGTCAACATGTTTTACCTCAATAACCTCTTCTTGGGTAATGACAAAAAAGGGCAAACGCCTCGTCAACAGGAAAAGTGAAAATAGCTTCTCTTGGGATTGAAAGAATTAATTACTTCCCTAAAGCGACTAAACCGTAATTATATCAGACATAATTGCTTGAATTTGGGTCAAGATAAAGTTATCCTCCGGAATATGTGGGTATACGGTACAAGTCTGGTCTAGCCGTGAAATCGGGGACATCAGATTAAGCGCTTTCTGTAAGAACTTTATATACCTTCGGTTTCATCAAGCAAAACAAGACTGCCATACAACAGTGTGCAGTACGTGACTCTCTTCTTTCATTTATTACATCACAAAGGAACTGGGAGTAATATCAACCGCGACTTTTACAAATGTGAAATATGGATTTCTCAAAGACAACAAGGCACCAGTTACAGCACTGAGCATGCTCTTAAAGTGATAGCTCACCCCAAAATGAGAACGTGCAGTTCATTTACTCACCCTCAGGCCATGCAAACATGTAGGTGACACTATTCTCTTTAGCAGAATGTTAAAGTTTCTATTTCCATGTAGAAACGTAACTTTTAATACAATATAATATTTCAATTCTAAACAAACAATGCTACTACTGCTAGCTACTGCTACTTTGAGAGTTAAAAAAAAAACAATGACGAAGAAGACTCTGCTTCAGACTGTCGTGAACGCACTCATGACCATTTGCCAAAGATGTGGATGAATAATGTTGTCAATAAGAAATAAGCTCATAAGTTTCTTGCACAGAAACCATTTCACTTTGTAAAACCCCACTGTGCCTATCATCAGAAGCATTCAGGTACTCATTTTGCTCTGCCTGTATATGATTTGTTGGACTCTCCAAGTGCTGCTAACTAGCATTTTAGCTAAAAGACTTCTTCAATTTTCAATTTTAGGTGAACGACCCCTTTAATTAATCATGTGACAACAATAGATAGAACGATGGAAAGATGGATAGAACGATAGATAGCTAGAACGATAGATAGTTCGAACGATAAAACGACAGATAGCTAGAACGATAGATAGTTAGAACGATAAAACGACAGATAGCTAGAACAATAGATAGTTAGAACGATAAAACGATAGATAGCTAGAACGATAGTAAGAATGATAGATAGAACGATAGAACGATAGATAGATAGATAGATAGATAGATAGATAGATAGATAGATAGATAGATAGAGCGATAGACAGATAAAGAGAACGATAGATAGATAAAGAGAACGATAGAGAGATCGATAGATCGATAGATCGATAGATAGAGCGATAGACAGATAAAGAGAACGATAGATAGATAAAGAGAACGATAGAGAGATAGATAGATCGATAGATAGATAGATAGATCGATAGATCGATAGATAGATAGATAGATAGATGGATAGACAGAACGATAGATAGATGGATAGATGGATAGATAGATAAGTATGCACTCCGTTTAGTGGTGGCACTGTACTTAATCACATCTCCCCTCAAATTTGGTTCTCCAAAATTATGTCATAGGGCAACTGCAGAGATGAATGACGTATGCACCCTGTGCAGGAAAACAGAGCCGGCCGGTTACTACGTCATTCAGCTGAGTGACATGGCAAAGCGGGGGGATGTTCCAATCCCAAAACTGAGTACACAATCTCGGGAATAAAAAAATATATTACTACAGCAGCCCAATCCGCAACTATGACCATTTCATAATCACAAAAGAAAGTTTCAAATACTTTTACTTCACTTTACACTCGTACTGAACAAATGTCAAACCTCACAGGGAATAAATAATACGGAATACATTTGTCACCGTTAGCAAATGTTCAACTTTCGCGAAACTTTTTCGTAAACAAAACCGCACAGAAGCAAAACTTTCCAGCCGTGATTTGACAAAAGGAAAAAAAGGAAAACACCTCCAGGTAACTGTTTTCGTCTCGAGTGTCAAACCATCGCGTAATCTCGAAGACGCCGCCGTGTCAGCGACAGCAGCACTTTGCGCAAAGTATTTAGTTTGTTTACAGACGCCGCCGACCGTGTTTATTTTGCTGTCATCCACAGTTTTAGAGTTCGCGCAGAATCACAACAGCCTTTACGTGGCTCGCTTGCATCTATCAGAGCAGGGTAAATAAAGATGTCTCGCGCGCTTACCAGCTTTGCAGGGATCTTTATAGTCGATCGGGTCTGATGGGCTGCTGGTCTCCACATAGTAGCCGGGCTCAATCGCGTCCAGATCGAGCGCTGCGAGCAGGGAGAAGCTGGAGAGCAGGAGCGCACACCTCGCCGCGAGCTCCATGATTGGGCGACTGGAGCAGGAATAGAGGTCCAGACGGAGGGAGAGATGGTCGGCGGAGGAGGGAGGAGGGACCGACGAAAAATGGGAGGTTTTAGGGGAAATGAGATCCATCTCGAGGGCGGGTTTAAAAGCGCAGCTCTACCTCCACACACACACACACACACACACGGTAAAGTTGTTTTTATGTTCGCACATTCATTCAGTTTTGAATAATGACAACTTGTGACACTATATATGACTGCATTGTTTACCGCTACTTTGAATATTCGGTCTGAAATCGCATGTAAGTGTGACTTCAAAACAAGATTAACACTATTTAATTGACTGTAAACAATGTACTACTTTGATAGTCACAGGCTGATAATGTGATTTCCCAATTTAGAGTTTGCAAACAATACTTCTCTGAAATTATATTATCCCAGATAGCACACGTACGTCGCGGAGACGTCTTTGAAAGATCGTAACATCTGCTAAACATCACATTTGATTGAACGTTTTTGTTAGTTAATGAGGCGTCTTCTTTACCTCTATACGCCGTCTATACGATGAATCTTGAACTGCTGAAATGTTAAATTGGTTTTGTTGAAAAATATAAATTATAATAAATTATAATATAATATCAGAAAATTCTACAAATGATTCTTCAGCTGTTGTATTATTTTTGAGTGGAAAATAGCTTATCATATATGTGTAGACGGATGTATAATCAGTGTAACTGTTGCTGTTATTTATAGCAGTATGGATGAGGGAATGTCTAAATAAAAAATAAAAAACGACGTCTATGCTACATAAATAAGATGTCTCACAGACCTAACGTTATAATAATGAACATCTGCGATGCATCGCATAGATGTTGTTTGAATGTCTGACAAGGACGTCTATATGACGTTTTCCAGATGAGCAAACGCCCTAAATAAGACGTCTCCCAGATGAAAACACGGATGTCCAGCTGACGTCTCTGCGATGCATGTGTGCTATCTGGGATTAACCCTGTGCACTGTTCAAATGTACTGCCCTTTCGTTATGTTCGGTATGAAAACATCCACTGAATTAAACTGCTGTAAATATGCATCAGATTAATATATATATTTGCATAAATCTGTAAATCAGCCTCAGTCCTGATCAAAACTACTAAATTGCTTAGGAAATTACAGGATTTTAACTCTTTAATTGACAAATTCATAAACGATGTCACTGATTTGGTGAAGAAAAACACAAAATGATGTATTTTGAATAATAAAGTAATAGTGGACTGGATTTATTTTTACCTTTTATCACAGTCTTGGACATGTGAACGATCAGTAACAACATTGGCTTTAATGCATTGTTAGATTGTAATTTTTTCTCCCTAATTTACTGTTTTTGCTCCATTGACTTCCATTATAACCACATTTGATGGTGCATAAATACACGGTCTTTGTTTTTGTTTACTCCATTTAGTTCTGAGAGCTGAGATGCATATTTCGATTTTCTCAGACACATCAAGGTAAGTGCGTAGAGGTCACGCTCACAGACACACATACACACACTTTAATTTGCTGTTGTACTCCATATACAATTCAGAAACTAAGCTGTTTTTGCACAGGCCTATCTAAAGGGTTAATGGTGCCAACTGATGACCAACAGTAAAAATTACTAATTTGACCTCTTCCCAAAAGGCAAAACCACCAACGATCAAAAACATGGTTATAATGGAAGTCAATGGGGCAAAAACAGCCACCAACAGTAAAATCAATGCATTAAAGGCAATGTTGTTTCACATGTCCAAGACTGTAATAAAAGGTAAAAAGAAATTCAGTCCACAATTACTTTTAATATTGAAAATACATCACTTTGTGTGTTTTTCTTCACCAAATCAGTGACATAGTTTGTGAATTTGACAATTAAAGAGTTAAAATTCTGTAATTTTCTAAGCCATTCAGTAGTTTTGATCAGGACTGAGGTTGATTTACAGATTTATGCAAAAAAAAATAATATTTGTCTTCTGCATTTTCCCGAACATAACGAAAGGGCAGTACATTTGCCCAGAATGTATCGTTGATTTTTTTTTAAATTCAAAGCACTTTCTCAAAATATGTGTCAAAATAAGGCTTACAGGCTTACACACACACACACACACACACACACACACACACACACACACACACAAACATACACAGCTACAGATAGACAATCACTACCTAGCCCCGCATCCCACGCCTTCGTGCTTTCAGTGTGGGTAGGCGGGTCTGTGACCAGCGCTCTCTAGCGGCAGGACCAGATGGCTGCCACCCTCATGGGACTATATCCACATCCCCTGTTGCGATGTTTTGTCTATGTGTTTATGTTCTTGGTTGCTGGGGCTTTTTTCCCCCTGATCTCACGCTGCCCTAATTCAAAGACAGTGTGACAGGGTTTTTGTTTTTTTTATTCGCCTCTGTCTTTCCAAATGTATCTTATTTCCTCTTTCTAAAAGCTACCTCTCGTCTGACCTGTCCTCCCCTGAAATGTTGTTTGTGTATGGCCGCGGGGGTCCAATTTCGCTGCATGTAAAAGTCATTCATTCATTCATTTTAAACCGCTTTTCTGGGGCCGGGTTGCGGGGGCAGCAGTCTTAGGAGAGAAACCCAGACTTCCCTCTCCCCAGACACTTCCTCCAGCTCCTCCGGGGGGATCCCGAGGTGTTCCCAGGCCAGCCGAGAGACATAGTCCTTCCAGCGTGTCCTTGGTCTTCCCCGAGGCCTCCTCCCGGTGGGACATGCCTGGAACACCTCCCTAGGTAGGCGTCTAGGAGGCATCTGAAAGAGATGCCCAAGCCACCTCAGCTGACTTCTCTCAATATGGAGGAGCAGCGGCTCTACTCCGAGCTCCTCCCGGGTGACAGAGCTCCTCACCCCATCTATAAGGGTGCGCCCTGCCACCCTGCGAAGGAAACTCATTTCGGCCGCTTGTATCCGAGATCTTGTCCTTTCGGTCATGACCCAAAGCTCATGACCATAGGTGAGAGCAGGAACGTAGACTGACCGGTAAATCGAGAGCTTTGCCTTTCGGCTCAGCTCCTTCTTTACCACAACGGACCAGTACATCGACCGCATTACTGCTGCCGCTGCACCAATCCGCCTGTCAATCTGACGTTCCATCCTTCCCTCACTCGTGAACAAAACCCCAAGATACTTCAACTCCTCCACCTGGGGTAAGGACTTTCCTTTTGCATGTAAAAGTGTATGTGACAAATAAAGGCTTCATCATCATCATAAGATTTGCCATATTAAAACACAAAATCCCCCCAGAGTGGATGAGAACATCCCCAACAGTGCATAAGGGTTAAAGAGAAAGTCTGAATGTGTGAATATAAATCCAACTTTACCTCAGTCACAGCGCTGAAGTGATTTGTGCAGCTTGGCTTTGTGCCAGTGCATACATTACAAACCTTTTATTATTATTGTTGAGAGAATACAGAGCTATTCATAAAACAGTATACAAGGGAATTAACAACAACAATTAATCATGTACATTAAATTGAGGTAAAGTTGGTTTTATATATCGCACATTCATACGTTCTCCTTAATAATATAATTCCTGTGTTAATACTAAATGGTGAAATCATATTAGCAGCAAATGACGATGGAAGTACAACATTGTCCACAGTCAAATAAAAAGCTTTGTATTATAGTCACACTTGCATGGGATTTCAGTCCTGATATTCAGAGTAGCGTGGTAAACAATAGAGTGAGCATGTCACAAGTTGTCGCTGAATGAATGTGCGAATATACAACCAGCTTTACCTCAATGTGCAGTAAGTATATTTTGTCGAGATGTCTTAAGAGCTTCAGGATCACTCTGTATTGAAGTCAGGGAAATCATATAAAATGTTTCGATCAATGAAAGAGTTTGGTACAGTCAGCATTCATTCATTCATTCATTTTCATTTCGGCTTAGTCCCTTTATTAATCTGGGGTCGCCACAGCGGAATGAACCGCCAACTTATCCAGCATATGATTTATGCAGCGGATGCCCTTCCAGCTGCAACCCATCTCTGGGAAACATCCATACACACCCATTCACACTCATACACTAGGGACAATTTAGCTTACCCAATTCACCTATACCGCATGTCTTTGGACTTGTGGGGGAAACCGGAGCACCCGGAGGAAACCCACGCCAACACGGGGAGAACATGCAAACTCCATACAGAAACGCCAACTGACCCAGCCGAGGCTCAAATCATCGACCTTCTTGCTGTGAGGCGAACGTGCTACCCACTGCGCCACTGTGAGGCCCTACAGTCAGCATACATTTTATTTTGTCAATACTTTCCAAATAACATAAGGATTTTAGTTGTTTTGTCCATTTACGATAATCCAGAGTTGCAGTCCATAAGTCAGTTTATCAGTGACATTATTACATTCATAGCATGCACTTCAAAAAGTAGTTAAAGCTGCAAGCAGCGATGGAAGGGACCTCTAGATCTTCACAATTTAACATCGCCAAGGCCTTTAGATGACAATACTCAATTTTGGTGTTGATCTGATGAATTCCCTAGGAGGAGGAGTTCAAATACCACGCCTGGAAATGGCAAAAACTGCACTTTTTCGGCAGAGGAAGTTAAAAATATCCAACTTCCTGTTGGGTTTGAGATTTCACTCCAAGATACTTTTTTTGTAGGTTTTGGCATGTTTGATGTGTGTGCCAATTTCCGTATGTGTGCGTGAATCGTAGCTCGGGGGCTTGTTTGTCAAATGTGCATAGGTGGCGCTGTCGAGTCATTTTGCCACACCCACTTCTGAAACCTATAACAGATGTAAATTTTCACCACTTCTGGGGCGTGTGCAAAGTTTGGTGAGTTTTCGAGCATGTTTAGACCCTCAAAATCACGGTTTATTCCGGAGAAGAAGAAGAAGAAGAAGAAGAATAAACAGCACAGATCCAATAGGGCCTACGCATCATAGGTGCTCGGTCCCTAATAAGAACCGAACAGCTCTGTAGGTTACAACCTTTTCAGGAGAGACGTGTTGGGCTTTCTCACACTGGTTTGTCAGATGCCTTTCTGTATGTTTGAGTTCCCGCTCTATAACTTCCTTTGTATCTTGTGTTTTTAGTGTAGCTATAGGGCTGTGTGTGTTTACGTCGAGTGCTTTAATGTTAGCCTACAAAAATGCTCATTTGTAGTATCTACTTGTGTTTCTGAACCGTACTATAGTAAAGCATATTATATATAAGCTGCAGGATTTATTTATTTATTTAAGCCTGCTTTTATTTTATTTATATTTTATTTATTTATTTATTTAAGCCTGCTCTTTATTTTATGTGTATTTTATTTATTTATTTATTTAAGCCTGCTCTTATTTTATTTATATTTTATTTATTTATTTATTTATTATTATTATTATTATTTTTATTTATTTATTTAAGCCTGCTTTTATTTTATTTATATTTTATT
>CAIGQW010004624.1:879961-911870 GCA_903798125.1 Danio choprae | reverse complement strand
GCAACCCATCACTGGGAAACATCCATACACACTCATTCACACACATATTTATGATTTATGATAACTCTTTATATTATTAAAATAATATAAAAATGTATAATATAAATATAAAAATGTATAATATAATATAAAAATTTATATTATTACAATTAATAGTTTTAAGGTAATAGGGTCATCTCGCTTTTATTAAAGTCAACTAATCGCTTTTTACAGTGTATTAAAATCAACTTTTTCAATCTGCATCAGTTTTGTTGTTGTTTTGTGTTGATTTAATTTGATTTGAAGTGTCAGTTTTCTTGTTGACCATCATTTACATAAACCTCTGTCTGGCTAGAAAATACTAGTACTTCAATTATAGATTAGTCTGAAAATGTTTGCTAAAACAATGAATAGAGATCCCTGATCACAGAGGCGAATACCCAGCAAAAAGTAACCCGTAAGCCGAATTAATCGATTGAACGACCAGAGCAATGATTCAATCATTAACGATGATTTCTTGTCGCCACCTACTGGCATGAAATATAATCCACAGAAAGGGAATCGCTTGAAAACCCACACAACTTTTTGTTCAAGAAGACAAATTTAAATTACAGTTGAAGACCAAAATCTTTGGTGATATTTCAATTATTTAAGTGTTATTTAACGTCGATTTGGTGTTCATTTTAACATATTATGTTTTAATATCTAACCTACTTTCTGTCTTTAACCTGATTTATTTAGTATAACAATAATAATAATAATATTACAAGGGCTTCACGGTGGCGCAGTGGGTAGCACAATTGCCACACAGCAAGAAGGTCGCTGGTTCGAGCCTCGGCTGGGCCAGTTGGCATGTCCGTGTGGAGTTTGCATGTTCTCCCTGTATTGGTGTGGGTTTCCTCCGGGTGCTCCGGTTTCCCTCACAAGTCCAAAGACATGCGGTATAGGTGAATTGGGTAGGCTAAATTGTCCGTAGTGTATGTGTGTGAATGAGTGTGTGTGGAAGTTTCCCAGTGATGGGTTGCAGCTGGAAGGGCATCCGCTGCGTAAAACATATGCTGGATAAGTTGGCGGTTCATTCCGCTGTGGCGACCCCAGATTAATAAAGGGACTAAGCCGAAAAGAAAATGAATGAATGAATAATAATACAAACAATAATAATAATAATTATTATTATTATTATTATTCTTGTTCGTATTATTATCTGTAGCCAGTGGATTTTACTTATTTATTTAATTTGTGTAATAATAATAATAATAATAATAATATGAACAGTAATAATAATAAAATAATAATAACAACTATTATTATTATTATGATAATAACAATAATAACATTGTAACATTATAATATTGATAATAACAATATTTTAACGGTTTCCCCCACAAGTCCAAAGACATGCGGTATAGGTGAATTTGAAATGAAAATGCCGAAAAGAAAATGAATAAATGAATGAATAACAACCACAACAATAATAATAATAATATTTATTATTATTATTACAGTCATACTAAAAGAAATAAGCCTTCATTCAGAAGAAAAATATATAATTGGAAAACCTGGAAGTTTTGATTGCTCTGTTAAACATCCCATCACACAATAAGTGATTTATGATAACTCTTTATATTATTAAAATATTCAGACTGAAGTTACTTGGTGTGTTTTTAGACTCCCGCCTAATATAAACTCAATTAAAAATATTTATATAAACTGAAGTTTCTCTAATATTATTATTAAAATGAGTCATCAGAACTCAAGTGAAGCATATTAATGTATTAGATTAAGAAATAATTGATTTGAATGGAAAATGGTGGTCATGATGTACATAAAAGGCCTTGAAAACATTTTCTATGCGTCATAAACATTTGGAAAGACACTTGTGTAGTAAACAGCTAGAAGGTCGCTGGTTCGAGCCTCCGCTGGGTCAGTTGGCATTTCTGTGTGGAGTTTGCATGTTCTCCCCGTGTTGACGTGGGTTTCCTCCGGGTGGTCCGGTTTCCCCCACAGTCCAAAGACATGCGGTATAGGTGAATTGGGTAAGCTAAATTGTCAGTAGTGTATGTGTGTGTGTGAATGAGTGTGTATGGATGTTTCCCAGTGATGGGTTGCAGCTGGAAGGGCATCCGCTGTGTAAAACATATGCTGGATAAGTTGGCGGTTCATTCCGCTGTGGCGACACCAGATTAATAAAGGGACTAAGCCGAAAAGAAAATGAATGAATGAATGAATATTTCAGTGCATTGACTTTTCGTAGTCAATGTGCGTGTGTGAACGATAAGGGATAAAAGCAATTCCCTTGCTTTACCTTCTGACTCATAACAAACAGGATATACATACTTGAAATTTAATAGGACAAAAACAACAGTTTATATCTAGTGGGGTCATCGTCCAAGCACTGACGCAAACTGAGAAGTTACAGAAAGCACAAACTGTTTACTACACAAGTGTCTTTCCAAATGTTTATGACGCATAGAAAATGTTTTCAAGGCCTTTTATGTACATCATGACCACCATTTTCCATTCAAATCAATTATTTCTTAATCTAATACATTAATATGCTTCACTTGAGTTCTGATGACTCATTTTAATAATAATATTAGAGAAATTTTAGTTTATATAAATATTTTTAATTGAGTTCATATTAGGCGGGAGTCTAAAAACACACCAAGTAACCATAAATCAGTTATCATAAATCACCTATTGTGTGATGGGATGTTTAACAGAGCAATCAAAACTTCCCGGTTTTCCAATTATATATTTTTCTTCTGAATGAAGGCTTATTTCTTTTAGTATGACTGTAATAATAATAATAAATATTATTATTATTATTGTTGTTGTTGTTATTCATTCATTTATTCATTTTCTTTTCGGCTTAGTCCCTTTATTAATTTGTGGTTGCCACAGCGGAATGAACCGCCAACTTATCCAGCATATGTTTTACGCAGCGGATGCCCTTCCAGCTGCAACCCATCACTGGGAAACATCCATACACTCTCATTCACACACACACATACACTATACAATTTAGCTTACCCAATTCACCTACAGCGCATGTCTTTGGACTGTGGGGGAAACCGGAGCACCCGGAGGAAACCCACGCCAACACTCGGAGAACATGCAAACTCCACACAGAAATGCCAACTGGCCCAGCCGAGGCTCGAACCAGCGACCTTCTAGCTGTGAGGCGATTGTGCTACCCACTGCGCCACCGTGAGGCCCACTAAAATATTAAATAGATTTCTAACTTCATCATTCGGGTGGACATGTCATGTGTAGAGAGCTCTGTTAGTTTGTGTCTAACACAACTGCAACATTTCTGAGATTAAAACCCCCGTTGTGTTGTTGCAGTTCAGATTTCATCATGTAAATCCCCAACTAGAAACACTACTGGGAATTCTCGGGCAAGTATGATACATTTTTCATGTAGACAATCCTGGAAATAATTTGAGCAGGGTCTATCCTGGATGTCAAGCTGGATTTACATTGTTTAGAAGAGGAGCATTGATGTTTTCCGAGCATCAAGAATGCCTCCCCTCCCCTCGGCCCTCTGGGCACTGTGTACTGAGAGATTGGAAATGAAACAATGGCACCATTATATCATATCCTTTCAATTTAGTTAAGAAGGACATGATGGAAAACCAGGACAGGTGGTTTTAATAGCAGCAGAACCATGGGAATATGCGGACTGAAGACGAGAGATGAAGGAACAGGGATTTTGGAGGACATGAATATAGCAAAGATGCTGTTGCTCTTTCACCTGAACCTCTCTTATCAGCTTAATCATCTATAAAGTACTCATGAGCCTTGAGCCAGCAAGCAGCCACTTTAAAGCATATTAAAAGACCCTGGTAACCACTTAGGACCCTAATAACCATCGTAAATACCATAACAATGCAAGTAACCACTTAGAAAAGATCTAGAACACCCTAGCAACCACCCACAATAGGCAAGCAGCCATCAAAAAACAGCCTAGTGTGGTTCATTCCACTGATTGATATTGTTATACCATTTAGTGTATGTTGTTATTGTTCTGAATATTTTCCTTGTAAGAAAAATATATATACAGTATGCTGATTTTTTTGATTTTTGGCAACCTGTGCTCTAGAAAGCAGCCGAACCCCTCAGTGGTTCACTAGAACAGCATCATTTAATCAGTCTGAGAGCTTCACTGTCAGCTCATGTGGTATTATTCGGCTAAACACACAATGTTTTGAGGACACAAACCACTGCATTAATCAGTGTCAATCATTATGTTTCATGCCTTTCAGCCTCTGCTGGCTTCCCTCATTAGGGCCAATAAAAACAATCAACAATCAAAACAATGGCGACTTAATCAAGCCGACACATCATTATCTCTGTTGACACAATCATAACGGTTATTTGAAGGACCGCCTTGGGGAAAGTCATGCAAAAATATATATTTTTATTATGATTGATGCATGGTGGGGGCGACACGGTGGCTCAGTGGTTAGCACTGTCGCCTCACAGCAAGAAGATAGATGGTTCAAGTCCCGGATGGGTCAGTTGGCATTTTCTGGAGTTTGCATGTTCTCCCCGTGTTGGCGTGGGTTTCCTCCGGGTGCTCCGGTTTCCCCCACAGTCCAAACACATGCGATATAGGTGAATTAAATAAACTAAATTGGCCATAGTGTATGAGTGTGTGTGAATGTGAGAGTGTATGGGAGTTTCCCAGTACTGGGTTGCAGCTGGAAGGGCATACACTGTGTAAAACATATGCTGGAATAGTTGTTGGTTCATTCCGCTGTGGCTACCCCTGATGAATAAAGGGACTAAGCCAAAGGAAAATGAATGAATGAATGAATGAATAATGCATGGCTAATCTAAAAGACAGAGGCCAAACCTCATGTTATATTTTCAATGTCTTCGATTTATTATCATCATTTTGACAGCTTAATGATCAGTTTCGATAGCGGCAAGTAAACATTTTCACATAAAATAATTGTGTGCAATCAAATTAAATAATTGCAAACTATTTTTAAGTATAGTCAGCAAGAACAAAAAGTATGTTTTATATACAGTGCTCAGCATATGTGAGTACACCCCCCCCCCACATCTCTCATTTAAAGGAATATTGTCTATAGGAAGCTTTACAATATTATATTTGTGCATATACATTAGTTTAGTCAGTACTGAAGCCCAATCTAGAGCTCATCTAACAACATAACTTACAATAATGGTTCAAATATTAGTCGCCCAAATGTATATGTTAGAGAAAAATATTAAATATAATTTTCAAAAATAGCAAAAGTCAAGAGAAACTAAAAATATAGACAGTCTTGTTGAAATGTTGTAGTTTGCAGTTTATTTTTGCAATATTTAGCATGAATATAAATGTATTATCTGTCCATTTCTAAAGATGTTCTGTGACTGAAATATTATTTTAATAAATATATCTGTTTAATAAATCTGTTTTGTTCAAATGCAGCAATATGTATGACCCATATTCACTGAGAAATGGATACAAATATTCATTTTCAAAATGGGGTGTGCTCGTATATGCTGAGCACTGTATATAAAGAACAATAGCGAATAAATCAGTATGTTCATATATAAAAAAAAATTCAATTGCTATATGTAAAATGCGTTAAATCTAGCATATAATAAAATATAAATCATAAAATCTAAAAATGAAAGTTACCCAGTCAGGGTGCCACAGAAAAAGTAAATAAATAATGAAAATAACCAGCCTGATCTCACGAGGAAACGTCACTATTTTACGTTTTGTCAGTTTAGTGGCTAATTCGTAGAGTTCAGTCGTACGAAAAATGTACGATTTTTAAAAGGAGGCGTGGCACCAAACCACACCCCTGAACCCAACCGTCATTGGGGGATGAGCAAATCGTACGAATTCATACGAATTAGTTAGGAATTGCCGTGAGATAGCATTGAAATAATACATAAACAAGTGTAAAATCCCACCCAGGCTCATTCTGAAAACGTACCGATATATACATTTCTGGAGATCGCCAAATATGTCCCAGGAACTACGTTTTTATTCAGTTTTTGTTTTCATGAATCCACCAGAGGGCGCTGTGTACGCTTTTTTAGATCTCAAATTTCTCTCGCGAGTGCCATTTGCGCCTGTTGTTCCCGCGTAAATCCACCAGAGGCCACTGTCGACTGACTGACTGTCGACTGACCGATTTACTGACCCACCCTCCTCCTTCCCTAAACCCAACCAATAGTGTTTTCGAAAGCACAGATTGACCCGCCCACCCACTTCCCTAAACCCAACCGACAGTTTTCAAAAGCATTCCAGAAAAAGAAAAGCCCTCGCCTGATTTTTACCACGTTTTCAGATTTTACCACATTCTCCCCCTGTTATTTACTTGTCTTTATTTCTTGGCTTCTGTTTTTGTCTTACCTGCTTTCTGGAACCGTTTCTCACCAGACTCGAACCCCGTTGTTGAGGAACTCCTCTCTGTGTCTCAAGTCCGCCGACGTACATGGCGAGCTACTGAGCAAACTGGTAACAGCGGGAAACCGTCCATACGGAGGTAAGCGGTCAGCTGGTATCGCAAAAAGGAACATCAACATACCGCCCCGTAGCGTTCGCTTTAAAGACGAAATGCAGCCATACGCACTTCTGGCTACATAAATCTCCAGAAATGTATACAGGGCTACGTTTTCAGAATGAGCCTATGTTGGTAAAATCAAGTCGTTATTCGACATGTGCAAGACAGCGTCTACAGGTGGCGATGTTGTAAGGCAAATCACCAGTCTTTGAATCTTTAATGCGTGCGATTCCTCCACGTTCATCAGATCCAGAGATGCATTCTCAGCGAAAGCGTTAGCGTCGGCTCACATTTCGTCCATTTCCAAGAGATTCAAGTCACTGAAAAACAAAATATTCATTGATTACGTGAGCGTAGCCGTATAATAACAATCCATATAAAGTCAATTGATAGAAAAATGTATAATTTAGATTTATATTTAAAGGTATTATATTAATAAATGTATATGAATTAACCTCTAACCTCTCACGCTTTGTTTTAAGCCACGATACTCACTATTAACCCTTTGACCGCCGCTCTACCAAACGGTTGACCATGTTTTTACTGTTTTAAATAATGGCTTACACACACACATGGTTTACCATAGAAAAATCAAACAAACGTCCTGTTGCGCTACTACACTTGATTTAGGTTTTATTGTAAAAACAAACAAACAAGAAAGTGTCATAGCCCTTCCTTGTCTGTCATTTCTGTGTTGTCTACGTTCTGTGTGTCTGTGTTTATGTTGTGTCTGAGCACACGGATCAACCTGTGTCTGTGTTCATGTGCTCCTCTGTTCCTCCCTCCTTTGATGCCACGCACCCTTGTTTGGCCCTCATCTAGTTCTCGTTAGCCTCAGTGTCTACACCATGTTCTGTCCTCCCTTTATATTGTGCTCTCTTCCCTCTTGTCTTATGTATCTTGTGTTACATGTTACTTGTTGTTGCTTGTGACTTGACCGTGCTCGTTTCTTTCTGCGCTGTTGTTTGAGATCGGGTTGTCTTCGTCTAATGTTTGTTTGTGTTTTTTCAGTAGGCCTTCAGTATCATCCCCGTCTGGTTTATCCTTTTCAAGTTTGCTCATTTAAGTTATTCTATGTATCTCTGTTTGACTAGTAGTAAGTGTTCAGCTCCTTTTTTATTGGATTTCCTTCCTGTTTATTTTCAGTAGGTAAAATCCAATAGAACTTCTCATTGCTTTCATTTTTAACAGCTTATTCCTTTTAGTTTTATTATTTTAGTTTACTATTTTGTTTCAGAGTTTAGTTTGCCCATGTGTGTTTAGTTTCCCCGTGTGTGTGTGTGTGTGAGTCTCGTCTCCGTCCTGCCCTGCCCACTGCGAGTCCCTGGCTGCTGGCGATCTCTGTCAGGCATCTACTGTGGAGACGACTTCTCTCCAGAATCTCTGGTCTGCAGTGCCTCCAAGGCCTTCACCACCTCCGGCCTGGCCCGAGCATCCTCACTCAGTCTCCTGGTGTTCTGTGGCTGCTGATAACTCCATCCAGGACTCTCCAGCACAATCCCCTTTGTCTGTCTGCTCCATCCAGGACTCACCAGCACTACCCCGTTCATCACTGTTGGACTGTGTTTCTCCTAACCCCTACTACACATGGCATTATATTGTCAATAAACACCCCCTGCACTCATTCTGCATTCGGGTCCTCCTTCCTCTAACCGTGACAGAAAGCATGTTAAAGGAAAATC
The DNA here is from genome assembly GCA_903798125.1 of Danio choprae. Lineage (NCBI taxonomy): Eukaryota > Metazoa > Chordata > Actinopteri > Cypriniformes > Danionidae > Danio > Danio choprae. Next base: position 903,673 of record CAIGQW010004624.1, on the reverse strand, counting down.
TGCAATATTTTATGACATACTTCAACAAAAAATAGGTGATTTTAGTACATATGCTGGATAAGTTGGCGGTTCATTCCGCTGTGGCGACCCCAGATTAATAAAGGGACAAAGCCGAAATGAAAATGAATGAATGAATATTTTTCATAGTATATGTATTAAGTCTGGTACTTTTACCATAAACCGACATATTAACCATTTAGTAGACGCTGATATTTTAGAAATTATGGGATGTGTTGAAAAGAAAAATGCATCGAGAGTGTTAACTAGCGACATTAGGAGTTAAGAGATGCAATCCAAACCTTTTATTTTCTTGGTGAGACAGTTTAAGGGTTAATCAATATGACTCAACCTAAAATATCTCCTAATTTACTGCTTATTAAATAAATGTTGTTTATTATTCCTATCATACATTTCTAAAGTTATTCTACATTCCTAATCCTACCTACTTAAAGCCAAATAAACCATTGACTATGACTTTAACCTAAATAAACTCCTCATTTACTGCTTGTTAAGGTAGCTGGGCTTAAATGGGTAGGATTAGGAATGTAGAATAAAATGTACTTTATAATATTTATAATAAACAACCAATATCTTAATAATGGCGACGCAGTGGCGCAGTGAGTAGCACGATCGCCTCACAGCAAGAAGGTCGCTGGTTTGAGCCTTGGCTGGGTCAGTTGGCATTTCTGTGTGGAGTTTGCATGTTCTCCCCGTGTTGGCGTGGGTTTCCTCCGGGTGCTCCGGTTTCCCCCACAAGTCCAAAGACATGCGGTATAGGGGAATTGGGTAAGCTAAATTGTCCGTTGTAAATGACTGTGTATGGATGTTTCCCAGTGGAAGGGCATCCGCTGCGTAAAACATATGCTGGATAAGTTGGCGGTTCATTCCGCTGTGGCGACCCCAGATTAATAAAGGGACTAAGCCGAAAAGAAAATGAATGAATGAATGTATCTAAATAATAGGCAGGTAATAAGCCACTAATAAACAGTGAGAATTGATAGATAAACTAAAGTTTTACGAATAACGTTTATGAATTATATGAGGCTCCAGCTCATGATCAATACTGAACAGACTCTGGCTCCAAATGACATCATCAGCATAAGATGTCAGCCACCATTATTGGGACATTTTGGCTTCACTTTATTATTTTTTTTACAGTGGAAGTTAGTGATCTATGATAAATATAGTAATTTGTCGCCCCCTGCTGGCGAAACAGTGCAACCTGTAGACAGATTTGCTCAAACAATATTGTCTATTCTGTTTTTATTACCAAGTATCGTATGTTCGCCATTGCTTCATTTATTTGATCAACAATATTGTAAGAAAAAATACATAAATGAATCTATAATAAATATATACATTTATTTAAAATGTAATGGGGCAGCATGGTGGCGCAGTGGGTAGCACAATCGCCTCACAGCAAGAAGGTCGCTGGTTTGAGCCTCGGCTGGGTCAGTTGGCGTTTCTGTGTGGAGTTTGCATGTTCTCCCCCTGTTGGCGTGGGTTTCCTCCGGGTGCTCCGGTTTCCCCCACAAGTCCAAAGACATGCGGTACAGGTGAATTGGGTAGGCTAAATTGTCTGTAGTGTATGTGTGTGAATGGGTGTGTGTGGATGTTTTCCAGTACTGAGTTGCAGCTGGAAGGGCATCCGCTGCGTAAAACATATGCTGGATAAGTTGGCGGTTCATTCCGCTGTGGTGACCCCAGATTAATAAAGGGACTAAGCCGAAAAAGAAAATGAGTGAGTAAAATGTCACATGATCCTTCAGAAATCATTATAACATAACGATTTAGAGCTCGTTTAAAGGGACAGACAAATAGTACTTAATAGTATATAAAGTATTTCATTCTGAATTATAAGCCTTCCTTAACGAAGCAAACTGTTACAAATAGCTACAGTGATCCAGCGAAGAAATGACAAGCATATAATGACGCTCTTCGGAGTGATTAAGCGAATAATTACAGCTCATCAGCCTGCACGGTCAGTGAGACGGTTACCATAGCAACCGCTCACGAGTCACTGGAGCACTGGAGGTGTGATGGAGCCGTGCCGCGAGTAAACATCGGTTAACAGAAATAACCCCCAAAGAGGCTAATCAATATTAATGAAAACCCTGACTGGCTTTTGATGAGCTCCTCCAATTTGAGCGTAAGGAAGTCAAGATGAAGCCTAGCGTTCAGTTCATGGCAAGCTGTTTTAACATTTAAAGGGCACCTATTATGACCCAATTATGAGTGTGTGTGTGAAGTTTCAGCTCAAAATACCACACAAAAGTTTTATAACTCTTTGAAACTGACCCTTTAAGGCTTTGATTCTAATCGTGGCATCTTGGGGACTGTCGCTTTAAATTTAAATGAGATCTCTTTTTAAGAGAAGGCGGAGCTACAAACACCTGTGTGTCAGCATAGTGGCAGATTCAAAACAAGACTGACTTCCTATGCTAATAACGGATAGATGGTCACTAGTGGGCGGGGCTTTCCCCCTCTGATGACACGTACAGCGGGAGAATGTCAATCAAAGTGTTTCTGCAGACTGTTTTAATCAAGTGTCATTATAAAAAATGTAATTAATAATTTTTTACTATCAGAAGCTGCTTATATTCACACACTCTTACCACACAACTGTGTTTAAACCCCTTATAAATGTGATTTTTCACATTTTCACAGGTCCACTTTAAGTGAAGTTTCACAAACTAATTTCGAGAGGAGCACGTGATATGATCGACTACAGCTGATCCTTTAGCTAGCCTATCAGATCATTCCAAAACTACTATAAATATCCTGCCTAAATCTCATTCCCTATCTTTGTTTTTGGAAACCCCCCCCTACCCCCTCTATCCTTCCCTTCTCCCTCTTCCTCATTTCTATGATTGGGCAACACGGTGGGTCAGCGGTCGGCACTGCTCCCTCGTAGCTGGAAGGCCAAAGGTTCAATTGAACCAGTCAGCACTCTCTGCGCAGAGTTTGCATGTTCTCCCCGTGTTCGCATGGGTTTTCCCACAGTCAAAAAACATGTAAATAAATGTACCGCAATAACAGTCACAAGCACTTAAAGCATACATACTGAATCAATTCTCAGTGTATATAAAAAAAACCAACCACAAACTGGGCGGCTCTCGAGAAATCCCTGATCTCGTATCCCTCCTAATGCTCTTTGATCAGACGGGAACCTTGGGCTCATCTATCTCCGAGCTCAGGGTTCTCTCCCAGGACAGCATGCCAAACCTGCTATCATAGTTGAGCATTATCTAAGTGTGAACTCTTGAAACAAAAACAAAAACATGCTAGTATCTATTTTCAGGCTACTAGTGTTTTTTTGGCTACAAGTATCCTTCCTTAAAAATAATCATAATAAACATTCACAGGAGGGCTAATAATTCTGACTTCAACTATAATTAGTGTGAACATTATTTGAATAGCTCATTTAACGATACAAAACATTTAGCTGATCCATCATTACCCATATATCATGGGTACTCTGTCCTAAAGGGCCGGCGTCCTGCAAAGTTTAGTTCCAACCCCAATCCGACACACCTGGGCTAGCTAATCAAGCTCTTACTAGGTAGGCGTTCTAGAAACATCTGTGCAGGTGTGTTGAGGCAAGTTTGGGCACCCCTGGTGTATATGGTTTGGCCCGGTCTAGTGGCCTAGACATATGTAGGTCTGTGAGCCTACAGTTGAAGCCAAAATGATTCGCCCACCTGTGAATTTGGTTCTTTTTCAAATATTTCCCAAATGATGTTGGACAGATTCGAGAATTTTTCACAGTATTTCCTATAATATTTTTTCTCCTGGAGAAAGTCTTATTTGTTTTATTTCGGCTAGAATAAAAGTAGTTTTAATTTTTATTTTTTTATCATTTTAAGGGCAATATTATTACCCCCTAAAGCAATATTTTGTTTTGATTGTCTACAGAACAAACCACTGTTATACAATGACTTGCCTAATTACCCTAACTTTACCCTAGTTAAGCTTTTAAATGTCACTTTAAGCTGAATACTAGTATCTTGAAGAATATCTAGTCTAATATTATGCACTGTCATCATGGCAAAGATTAAAGAAATCAGTGATTAGATATGAGTTATTAAAACTATTATGTTTAGAATGTGTTGAAAACAATCTTCTCTCCGTTAAAAAGAAATTGGGGAAAAAATACACAGGAGGGCGAATTATTCTGACAGCTGTATATATTGTGGATTCACCTGTGTGTCAGGTGTGCTGTGAGTGCCCGCTGTCGCCCCCATGTGGCTCAGAGAGGGGATTCGGCTCGGCTGACCTCGCAGTGTCACTGTGATGGTGGTGGGAGCTTTCAGACCTGCACACACAAATTACACACAGACATTACAGGCATCTCATAATTTGAAACATTATTATATAACAATACATGTGTTTATTTTTTTGTTTTATTGTAAATACTCCAAAATTATTATATTTATTGAATTAAAGGAAGGGCAGCACGGTGGCGCAGTGGGTAGCACAATCGCCTCACAGCAAGAAGGTCGCTGGTTCGATTCCCGGCTGGGTGCATTGGCGTTTCTGTGTGGAGTTTGCATGTTCTCCCCGTGTTGGCGTGGGTTTCCTCCGGGTGCTCCGGTTTCCCTCACAATTCCAAAGACATGCGCTATAGGTGAATTGGGTAAGCTAAATTGTCCGTAGTGTATGAGTGTGTGTGGATGTTTCCCAGTGATGGGTTGCAGCTGGAAGGGCATCCGCTGTGTAAAACATATGCTGGATAAGTTGGTGGTTCATTCCGCTGTGGCGACCCCAGATTAATAAAGGGAATAAGCCGAAAAGAAAATGAGTGAATGAATGAAAGGGATAGTTCACACAAAAATGAAAATTGTGTCAGCATTTACTCACCCTTCACTTGTTTCAAACCTCTATGTAGTTTCTTTTTTCTGTCGAACACAAAAGAAGATATTTTGAAAAATGTTGCAAAGCTGTAACCATTGACTTCCGTAGTGTTTGTGTTCAGCTTTATCTTCTTTTGCATTCAACAGAAGAGAGAAAGTTCCACTTGAGGGTCAGTAAACACTGAGTAAATTTTCTATTTTGAGTGAACTGTCCCTTTAATACACGCTAGCGTGCACCTCATTTATCAATCGCATTTTAACTCGAGCAAAAGATGCATTTCTCAGTTATTAAGAAAAGTCGTTTATAACCATCTTCACAATAAATGTGTTAACTATAATTTCTAATAGTGAATTCCTTTTATGAAGCAATCGAATGAAACGCGGGCGACACAGGCACCAGATTTATTATTATTATTATTTTGAGCAGGGGACAATATCTTTAAATGATAAAGTGTGAAAGTGGGCAGCACTGTGGCTCAGTGGTTAGCACTGTCGCCCTTACAGCAAGAAGGTCGCTGGTTCGAGTCCCGGCTAGGTCAGCTGGTATTTCTGTGTGGAGTTTGCATGTTCTCCCCGTGTTGGCATAGGTTTCCTCTGGGTGCTCCGGTTTCCCCCAGTCCAAACACATGCACTATACGTGAATTGAATAAACTAAATTGGCCATAGTGTATGAGTGTGTGAATGTGAGAGTGCATGGGAGTTTCCCAGTACTGGGTTACAGCTGAAAGGGCATCTGCTGCGTAAAACATATGCTGGATTTGGCGTCATAAGTTGGCGGTTCATTCCGCTGTGGCAACCCCTGATAAAGGGACTGAGCTGAAGGAAAATGAATGAATGAATAAATGAATGAATGAATGAATGATAAAGTGTGAAACTGAATTGCAAACTGCAAATGAAATGCTTGTATGAGACTATATTTGCATATGTGATACAATGGTGTGTGTGTATATAAACCTTTATTCATGAAGGACATCATAATGATATAAGTGTAGGACTACATATGTAAACTTCTGCCCTGTGTAAATGTGATTAGTTGACTTTAAAGAAGTGAGTAAAACCCGTTGCCTTAAAAGTATTACTATCAAGTAATTTACTATTAAATACTTCATTCATTCATTTTCCTTCAGCTTAGTCCCTTTATTTATCAGGGGTCACACAGCGAAATGAATCACCAACTTATCCAGCATATGCTTTACACAGCAGATGCCCTTCCAGCTGCAACCCAGTACTGGGAAACACCCACACACTCTTGCATTCACATACACACTCATACACTACGGCCAGTTTAGTTCATTCAATTCACCTACAGCGCATGTCTTTGGACTGTGGGGGAAACCGGAGCACCCGGAGGAAACCCACCCCAACACCGGGAGAACATGCAAACTCCACACAGAAATGCCAAATGACCCAGCCGGGACTCGAACCAGCGACCTTCTTGCTGTGAGGCGACAGTGCTAACCACTGAGCCACCCTGTCGCCCTATTAAATACTTATAAACACTTAAGTACTTTCTTCAACAAAAAGGTAAAAAGTACATGAAGTTCTGAAGGACGCATCCTTATCCCCTATTCCCTTCAAAGGGCTTATTCTCCAGAAGGGCTTTTAAGACATGAAGGGTGTGGACGACCAAAAAAAAAAGAGGATGAAGAAAAGTCATGCGCAGACAATCATTGGAGGAAAACTGTCCATCTCTTGTACCCTTCTGAAGTTCTTCATTTTTAAGGGCTCTCTGAAGTGCAGTTTTGAGCTCTTCACTTTGGAGTGACCCATAAATATGGCGGCCATGAATGTCCTCCCTCTGAAGTGCCCTTCGCGTGGCAGATTTATCCCACTTGAAATGAGATGTCCTTGAAGAAGTGTGTGAAGTTATTTTGATAAACGCAAACACCCACTGACCTCAGAACTGTGGAGATGGTGCAGTTTTTTGTAAAATATAATCAATGGTCAAGTAAGCCAAGGGAACGTTCACCCCAAAATGAAAATTACCCCATTATTAATTCTCCTGAATGTTGTTTTAAAGCTCCATGAGATGATATTTTGAAGAATGCTGGTTAGCTGGCATCAATTGACCTCCATAGTAATCTCTTCTCCTACTATTGGAATGGGCTGAACGCATTTTTCAAAATATCTTCTTTTGTGTTTAACAGAAGAACTCCACAGGTTTTGAACAAGGGTGTGTAAATGATGACCGAAGTTTCATTTTTTGGGGTGAACTAACCCTTTAACCTGCTAGTGAACACGTGTGTGACTGCATTGTGTTGCCTGCAGAGGGAGCCAAAGCATGAGTTGCGTTATGAATGTATGGAAAGGAACATTATGCATACATTATAATGAACAATGCCTCACTGAACATTGACACGACATACTTTAGCGCTAAATGAATTGAGCATAGCATTTATAAACACATTCGGGTTCATTTGGACCCAGAGAAGAACAATTCTTTCAGATAAAGGACATTGTTTTAACATCCTAAATACACATTTTAACATCCTAAATACACAATAATAGATTTATAAAAGGCTTCATTTTGCAAATTCAAATTTATTTATTGAAGTCATATCTCCAACAACAACGCAGATGCATTTAACACTAATAACGTAACAGTAATAAATGTATATAACTTTACTATACACCTGTATGCAAGTCATGTTTCGAAGCCTTTTCATTGCAATATTTGTTGTTTTGTTAGAAATTATTAAAATAAAATAGTCAAATAAATCATGACTCTTAATTTCTTTCCCATGGGATTAAAATCTGTTAATTCTGACATTATATTATAAATATCATGCAATGATATGTCAAATAACTCCTCATGTTGGCGTGGGTTTCCTCCGGGTGCTCCGGTTTCCCCCACAGTCCAAAGACATGCGGTACAGGTGAATTGGGTAAGCTAAATTGTCCATAGTGTATGTGTGTGAATAAGTGTGTATGTTTCCCAGTGATGGGTTGCAGCTGGAAGGGCATCCGCTGTATAAAAACATATGCTGGATAAGTTGGCGGTTCATTCCGCTGTGGCGACCCTAGATTAATAAAGGGACTAAGCCGAAAAGAAAATGAATGAATGAATATGTCAAATAAAATTACTCATCAATATAGAAATATAGGCTGTTATATGAAATAAAAATTCTTCTATGTGAACAGAGTATACAGATTAATGTATCTTATGGGTTAAATATATCATTCATTCATTTCCATTCGGCTTAGTCCCTTATTTATCAGGGGTCGTCACAGCGGAATGAACCGCCAACTATTCTAGCATATGTTTTACACAGCGGATGCCCTTCCAGCCGCAACCCAGCACTGAGAAACACCCATACACTCACATTCACACATACACTACAGTCAATTTAGTTCATCCAATTCACCTATAGCGCATGTGTTTGGACTGGGGGAAACCCACGTCAACACAGAAAGAACATGCACAGAAATGACAACTAGGCCAGCCGGGACTCGATCCAGCGACCTTCTTGCTGTGAGGCGACAGTAATGTATCAAATAAACCTAGTTCATTCTGCATTTTCTGTTCAATTTTGTTAAGCCATCTAACATTTTGTCAACCTGATGGTGAATTAGCGGATGTTCAAATCAAAAGTTCTGCTTTTTACACACTATAGATAGCCTTGCATTAAAAATAATATATAAATAATAATAATAATAATAATAATAATAAAAAACAAACTGTATTCTGTATGAAGTTTAACCTCTGCATTAACTGTACTACATATCACCACACAACTATAGATTAATAATCCATAACTACGTTTGTGATTGAACTGTACTCATTTAAAATGCTGGGAAGTAAATAAATAAATAAAAATCAGAGACCACTCAAACGTGCAGTGAGGGGGAGGACAGAAGACGGAAATCATGACACAAAGAAGAGGTAAAAATAAATAAAAATAAAAACCAGCTTGTTGTTGGGAATTTAATGGATGTCTTTGTGAGCAGAGCAAGCGTATGGTTTACAAACACCTCATCCAACAGAAGACTGATCAACAAACAGCAAAATGAAACATAAAACAAGGTGGTCATATTAAGCATGTACACAAATGAAGCCAGTGATGTGGAAATTTATAGCAGATTGCATATACATAAATAATTGGATGCTTCTGACAGCAGTTTGAGTTCAAATGTCAACCTTTAATGCTGATGATACACAGGGGGCAACATTTTGAGCAATGCTGCTGGGCGACTTTGGGAAATTATGCCATAAATGGGCAACAGAGTAAGATACAGGGTAACTTATTAGGGCAATGTGCTACAGATACAATACTGTTGCCCATAGAAAAAAAGCCAAGCAACATCGCTCAGCAAAATTGCCTAATAAACATTGCCCAAAAAGTTGCCCTGTGTATCATCAGCATAAGAATGCACTAAAATCAATTACGTGAAGCACATTAGAGTTTGCACTTTGAAGATCATCCAATAAAGGTCTTTACATGCATTAAAAAAACATTACAAATCAGCACAGATGTTTGTTTATTATACATATTTACACACTATTTATTTTTCCTGGTAACCCTGCTCGTGGATTTGACCTTTGACCTTACTCTAGTACTCTAGATGTGTACTCATCTGGGACGCCTCTGTTTGGAGCGCGGTGTTGAGGACGTACCCGAGCTCTGACTGGAGACGTGGGCCAGGCCTGGCAGACTATTGGCTAGTTTTGCCAGGCCGCCGTTGGTCAGGAGCTGGTGGATGGCTGTGGTTTTGGTCATCCCGGAGCCTGTGGAGACGACCGGCACTGCCCGAACTAGAGTACCGCTACCTGGGTTGAGAGAGCTCAACACCTGCCCCTGGCACTGGGGCTTTCCTGCAGACACCTTAAAAACACCACACCGAAACAGAGAAGATTGCTTATTAAACAGTAGGGGTGTAACAGATCACAGTTTATATCCGTGATCTGTACGGATAACAACCGTATTGGCTCTATTGAAGCACCTGTGTGTTGGAGGGAACGCCTGGGGATTTAGTGTTGATCTCCTGCAGACTGAGGCTGAGACCCTGCAGCAGACTACTGGCAGAGGGAGCTAAACACACATATAAACACACACAGTTCAAAAGGATGTTTCACACTTAAGAGTTTGAAGCTTGAATGAATTTGAAGGTACCTTGTGCAGTAGCAGCGGCCTGGACAGGAGAGGAAGAGCGTGAAATTACGCTCCCCTGCAGGCTGTGAAACGAGCCCTCGCCGGAGGCCAAAGCTCCAGACACATCTGCTAAACTTCCTGACCTGCAAGAGAGCAGAACAGAGGATCAGAATCAAGCCACCGTCAATACCTGCTGCCTTTCCATCCACCTATTGTGTGAATTTTGAAATCTCGCATAAACAAAAACCTTGGATGGATACCTGGATGGAAAGATGCGCACAACTGAGTAGGATAAACTTTTTATCTGGTAAGAAAATGTGTATAAACTTCGATGGAAACGCATTTACTGAATAAATTCCAGCATGTGCATCAAAAAAAAGTCATGTTATTTTGCTTCAACAGATCATCTGATAACAAAAATGGCGGAAGGTGACATATGTTTGGGTGGACAATGAGGTCCGAACATTTTTAAATTGTATATACGAGAAAGAAGTGATGGCCATCTTTGATGGAAAACAGCAGGGAACGCCTCCCACCTCTAAAAGCAAGATGACATGACTGCACACTACGTGTTCTAAGACGCAAGTAAGTTATTATATAGGAAAAAAGGCCTTCTCCTAAAGGCTGGTTTATACTTCTGCGTCGAGTGATTGGCGTGAACCACGGCGCCTGCCTTGCACATAGCCGTGCATTTATACTTCTGTGTGCTGTTTGTGTTGCTCTGCAATAATACTTCAGAAGCGCTAGGTTCTTATAGGTTTTAATGTTCCTCTGTGTTGAGTTTCTTCACTGGTGTTTTGTTTTTCTGAACTCTACCTTAATGCACAAGTAACTCAAAATCGCTCATTCAGAGGCGAGAACCGGCAGATGTGCAACAACTTTAATCATGAGGTAAACACAAAGCAAAAGTTTCCATCTGGAGCTCCTCCACGGGACTCGACATTTGTAAACACTCGTTCCATCGGGCTCGCGGCTCTCAGCTCCGCCCACATTCGTCACCGCTACCAAGCTGACCAATCACAGAGCTTGCACTACACGCCGTTGCAACATGTAATTACATTTTTTGAGAGGTGCGCGTCAGTGTCGGCGTCAGCCACAGTGAGGGCTATGTGACCACACGAAGGCTGTGCCGGACCATACGTGTGCACTTGACGGAAAAGTATCCGCTTGTTAAGTCGTGACGCATCGGTGACCTAGAGAATACTGTTTCCGGGTCCAAGCCGCTACTCATTTGAATTGAGAAAATATTTGTTTATGGCCACTTTTAGTCCCATCACACATTAAAGTGAATTTTATATAAAATCATAGTGTACACATCAGTCTCTGGACTTCACAAATACCCAAATTCTAACAATTTATATATATAAAAAATAAATAAATAAATAAATCAATCACTTTCTGGCCATCGGATATTAAGCATGGATATATATTGTGATCGTGATTACGTTGCTTTGTAAATGTTTCTTATTACCATTTGATGAGTCTCCCCATACAGTTTGATATAGCACTTGGACCCGGAAGCCGCTTCGCGTGACGTTACACTTAACAAGCGGATAAATCAGCCCTAACGCAGCAACTTCCATTTTTCCTTTGATATTTGGTGCCAGTTCATGTAAGTGACGATTTTGTTCTCTTGGATTCATGGATGGAATCTGTGCTTTATACGCAAATGCTTTAGGAGATATTGCAGTTTTGTGCAGAAATTTAATTCGCATCTTTGGATGGAAACATGGCTAGTGACGGTAACATCTTCCAAGAACAAACACATTCAGCATTTTTTTTCCAGCATTACTATCTCCTTTTTATTTTTCCCTTTTTCGTGTAAATTTGGAAAGTTATATGCCACAGCAAGACTCATCTATCAGTAGGTTTAATGACTGATTGTTCATTTAAACGACAAAGATCACTGGCATTGGTGCTTGACATGCAAGTGGGTGTTTAACTGGGAGCAGACTACAGTAAAATGTTCTAGTAACATAAACAGTGTATATGTTATGTGAACAAAGCACATATAAAAATAACTATAATTGATATCTCCGTGCATTTAGCAAACCTTAAATGTTTTGTTTTGCTATTATGTATGCATGTATGTATGTATGTATGTATGTATGTATGCATGTATGTATGTTTGCTGTATGTATGCATGCATGTATGTATGTATGCATGTATGTATGTTTGCTGTATGTATGTATGCATGCATGTATGTATATTATTAAAACCTAAAATAAATGTTGTTTGTTTGAAAACTGATAATATATGATTTATGACACACTTTCTATGCCTCAGCATGAGCGAAAAGATTTGAACATTATCAGTTGATGACGGGCGTTCAAAACCACATGGTGTGATTGTACACCTAAAAAGGTTGATAGTCTTCTTTCTTTTGTACAATGTACAATCTGGTGTTGAAAGATAAAGCTACCTTTGTGCACTTAGAAGCTCAGACAGTTCTTTGGCCCCTGATACCGTCGTCTGGCCCACTGTCAGACCGAGAGGCTTTCCTGACAAACCCACTGTAAACACACACAAAGACGATAAAAACAAGACATGAGAAATAAAAAAAAAACTGCTAATTTACAGATGTTTTTTTTACAGTGTAACCTATAGACGTGATTAAATAACTTAATCATGAAGCTAATTAAGGCCCAATCCCAATTCTATTTTTATACCCCTACCCCTTGGCCCTTGAAACAGAGTGTGAAGGAGAAGGGCTTCAAAATTTACCCCTAAAAAATGGGACAGCACTACAACACCTGCACACGTTATCATATGTCATCGCGATCTCTTGCTTCATATGAGATCGACGATCACGACTGCTGTAGTTATTCCAGTTGCGTTATGTTTTGGTTTTTATCTTCAGGAAATCCCTGAAGGCATATATCATGTTATCATAATGATATAATGTGGCAATAAGCTGGTAACTGTACTGTGCATTTACACCCTGGCCATATTCATCTATGTAAACACACGAAAACAACATTAACATTACACCAGACACTGTAAAAAGCTCATTCCCAGCCACTAGAATTTTCTGACAGGGGATTCGAGTGTCATCGAGTGACAGAATGTAGTGGGACTGCTATACAGGAGTTATTATTACGGATTATAGATGGCAAAATTTTGCGAACGCCATTATGAATGTTAAAACATGCTTGTTTATTGTAAAAACTCGTAATAAATGACAAAAAAAATACTAATTTGTGCATCTCTTTACTTCCGTGTGCAGCAATACTGCCGTTGTAGGGAAATTTTCTTACCTGTTGGTTTCGAGTGTGGTCCTGAAAAAACTCAGTTTCGAGGGGTATCTAGCCCTCCTCCTTAGCCCTACGCCTTCAAGCTAAAGAGAATTGGGACAGCCCTACCCCTACACGTGAACGCGCAAAACGAGGGGTAGGCGTAAGGGGAAGGGCTAAGTGGTAGAATTGGGATTGGGCCTAAAGCAATAAATCTAACTGCATGAATCAAAACTTTCCCCAAACGCTTCACTATGCATCAAAAGGTGTAATCAACACTTCAGTGGCTTGAATGGCTCTTTGTTATTATTACCTTCCTGAGCAGTGGAGCCAGGCGTGTTTCCTGCCGCCTCTCCATGTGAAACGATGGTCACTTTGATCTTGGCTCGTTTGGAGGCTTTGGTTGGAGTTGGACTGGGAGTTTGTCTTCTCTTGAGGTGGAGCCTCATGTCGTCTCGCTCCAAACCCTCCACCTGCTCACTGGGCACCGGCACTAAAACACACAAGGAGGAAAAGTTAAAAACCAACAGCCTGCCATAGTCTCAAGCTTACTAAAGGCCAGTGCACGAAAATCCTTAAGTAATTTAACTTAAAGCCTGCAAAAACCGGAAGCTGCAACACTTTTGTATTGTATTCCGCATTGTATTCTGCAACTATTCCGTATTGTAAGGCAGTTCCTACAAAAACAGAATATTAAATGAGACAACAGTGGGCGTGGCTTGCTTTTTCTACTGCGAGCTGATTGGATGTATTAAAGTAGGCATTTAATTCAGAAAGATTTGTAAACAGGTTTTAAAAGAGACCTAACAGACTCCTCCCTCCTCACCATTTGTTTGTTGACAAAACTGACAGCTGGAGGGGCGTGGTCAAGTATGTTAGCCCCGCCCAATACCTCAGACTGACCTAATCTGAAAATTTCACTGAAAACAAACAGGAAGTCCTTTTTTTCAGATTTCAATTTTAGTTTACAAGGGCAAACATTTATTTATTTTTATTATTGACGTGCACAGATGAATTGTTTACCACAAAACTAGCAATGTGAGCTAACAAAATCAATATGGTTAGTTTTTATTTCATGTGTACTTTAAGTGTGGAAAAAGTCTTTGAGGTAAGGGATTTCATTAAGAGCATTGCAACAAACTCTCACCCTTACCTAAGTGCCTTTTCGAAGCGTGTCACTGCAGTTTTTCGGCAGCAAGCGCCGCAGTTGCATAAACAGATCGTAACGAACCACGAGTACTTGTCTTGCAATAACTCTGCAATACACATCATCTGTGGGGTTTTCTTTCCATTAAGCGAGTCAAGACATTCCATTAGAGACCATCTTGACATTATGGGTCCTATCATACACCCAGTGCAATAAGGCGCAAGACGTGTTTGGCATGATTTGTTGCTATTTTCAGACCAACACAACAGTTTTGCCTTTTGTGCCACGTTGTTTAAATAGCAAATCCCTTTGCACCACTTTGCGGACTCATGGGTGTGCTATTTTGAGAAACTAAAATAGACCGCGCCACTGACCAACTAAAAGCTGGTCTGAAGTCCAGCGCAGAGCGCATTAGTTATGTGTCTAAGCGGGTCCAAATGCTTACACATTGCTTAATACACACAAGATGTACAGCAATACACAAATATCTTTACATATGAAAACAATTAAAGGATTAAAATGATACAAAAATCATTATTTTCTACAGAAATATAAAAAGTTTCTCAGTTTATTCATGGCAATCTGCATTGGTATAATGTTATTATTATTAGCAGTATAATTTATTATATGCATATTTATATTTGTTTGAATAAAATCAAGTTTAGATTTGTCCACCTGTGGGGTTTTGGAGACGTCTGCATCACCATATGGGGCATAAGAACGGGACGTGTGTTTGGATATAACTCAGTTTATTGAGCACACCTCATTATTATTGTTCTTTACTTCCTTTGCTGGAAATTAGAACTGAATTTAGAAATAGTTTTGAAACAAATCTTTGCGCTTAAACAAAATTACATATGTAGGCTAATGGATGTCTTCAGAGGAGTGTGTACAACACTGTTTCCTTATCCACGAAAGTAAAGGAGTAAAAAGAGTTAAAGTAAAGAGAAAGTAAAGAGGCTGAATGGAGGAGGCTCATTCTTTATCCTCGCGCTGCAGATGCTCTGTTTAACTGTCGCTAGTGAAGCGTTCAGTTTATCCACTTACAAAGTCCGCCATGTAAATAGCAAATGCGCCATGGCGAGACCAAACTGACTTTTAAAGGAAATGGGTGATGAGACTCTGATTGGTTTAATGCATGTTATGCTCAAAACACACCCAGAACTCATTAAAAGAATAAGCACAACCATGTTAGACCTTGCGCCTGGCCGCAGACCGTATTTTTCAGTCCTTAAAATAGCAAAAGTGGATTCAGACACGCCCTTAATGCTTTTGCACCATGTGCTTTAGACTTTGCGCCTAGTTGTCTGAGGAAACCGTATTCATATCGCAATAAAACAAAATATCACAATTTCCCTATTCCCTATTGCAATATCAAAGAAGATTTTACATTTTTACACAATCGTTATTTCAAGCATACACTTTGGTTGTTGCATTTAACAGACAGGCTTGTGAAACAGTAGAAGTGATTCATGTGACACACAACTTTTAGTAAAGAAGACAGATGTGAGGGCCAGAGAGATGGACAGGGTTTCTGCAGGTTCACCAAGTCAAATGCAAGACTTTAAAAGACCTTTTAAGACCATTCTGAATAAAATTTAAGACTTATACAAGGCTAAACCCAAAAGAATTTTTACTTGCCCCATTAAAACAAATCTAATTTCTTAAATAATTATGCGTCAAAACCAGCAAAAATAGACCTCTTCTTTGGCAAACTTTAAATACCACAATAAACAATGTACGGTCTGTCCAAATCAGTGTCCTCATAACATAAGGTCTATAAATAGATGGAGCACTTATAAATGTTATTGTGAGGAAGATAATTCAACCATATTTGTAAATATAGTTTTATTAAAGTTTTTTTTTTAGATGGATTGTTGGTGACTGTATGGGTTTTGGCCTGATTGGGTAGCTTTACATGGACATTGGAAAATTAAGTAAATATTTCAAAACCCACAACCCCATAGTTCAGTCAATTAAAGGCTATTTAAGGCCTACATTTTTGTTTTTTGAAATGTGAGACTTTAAGAGCCGGCTGACACCCTGGATGGAGTAGAGGAGGAAAAAGAGAGGGAGAGATACTCACCAAAAAGACATGAAGGGCTGCCAGGAGGAATGCTTTTCCTCACCAGCATATTATGTTTCATAAAAGCAGCGAACTGAGCTGTAGCGAACGGAAGACAAAGATGGAGAGAGTGAAGAAGGAAAGGATAGAAAAGACAGGAATCACACACAACATTACTGCTTAGTGCGATCTGAGATTCTCCCCAATATACAGGATGTGACTGTACATCCAACGTCAGCTCTCTGTGCAGCTTTTAAATGGTTAACCGTGTAGCCCTTGCAATTTAACATGCACAGGCCATCATGCTAAGTCAATGAGACTATTTATCTGCTTTTTCCACTGCGCGGTATGGTACGGTTCAGTATGGCTCAGCTCAGTTTAGTTTAGTTTTGATAGTTTGCATTTCCACTGAAGTTCAGTACCATGGACCCTTTTCATAAGACTGTTATGACGCAGTTAATAGGCAAGGCAAGTTTATTTATATAGCACAGTTCATACACAGTGGCAATTCAAAGTGCTCTACGTCAGGGGTGTCAAACTCATTTTAACTCAGGGGCCACATGGAGGAAAATCTATTCCCAAGTGGGCCGGACCGGTAAAATCACGACATATATAACTTAAAAACAACAACTTCAGATTGTTTTCTTTGTTTTAATACGATCAACATAAATTATAAAGCTGGAGCCTGAGGACAACACAATCTCATGGCAATTCTGTTTGATTAGTGGTTAATTCACATGAATTCGTACGATCTCATTCATACAATTTAGTAAGATTTGCTTATTCACCAATGAACGTTGGGTTTAGGGGTGTGGTTGGGTGCCACACTTACTTTTTTATATCGTACATTTTCATACGACTGAACTGTACGAATTAGCCACTAAACTGACAAAACGTGAAATAGTTACATTCCCTTGTGAGAACACCTCAGTGTGTTATGGCAGGGCATAGATGTGGTCATTCTGTCTGAGAAGGCTGTCAAACTGATGCTGATTTAGGCTTCTGGACTGGATGAAATTAACAGTTGGGAATTGCACCATTCAGTGGACACAATTGGAACAGCAGTTTCTTTGTGTGTGTGTGTATTCTGGTTTTTGACCTCTGACCTTAGTTGTGATCATGTGACTGGCCTTATGAATATTATTACGCTAGAAGTGACTGTCCATTCACATAAAGTGGATTAATATTCTGTGCATTGTATTATTGACTGGTTATTTGCATATCTAAATTTAATGTCATTTTTGGTTCTTACAATTTGACCATGATTGAGCACAAATATTATTTATTGAAAAATTGCAGCTTATTTTTATACTTTACAGAATCATCTTGTGGGCCGGATTAAATCCATTTGTGGGCCTGATCCGGCCATCGGGCCGTACGTTTGACACCCCTGCTCTACATAAACAGGAATAAAAAAAAGACAAGTATAAGAAATTAAAAACAAATAATAAAAGTGATTAAATACAGATTAAAATGTGTTAAAACAGGTTTTAAAAGGAATGAAAAACAAAAGAAAGACATAATAGTGCGATCTGTGGGACGTAGCACAGTGCTCATTCAGTAAAGGCACAGCTACACAGATGTGTTTTCAGTCTGGATGTGAATGTGCCTAATGTTGGAGCACATCTGATCATTTCTGGAAGCAGATTCCAGCAGCAGGGGGCGCTGTTAGTAGCTGAAGGCCGATTCATCCTGCTTTGACTGAATTCTTGGAATATCTAGTTTATATGATCCTAAAGATCTGAGTGATCTGTTAGGTTTGTATTCAGTGAGCATATCTGTAATGTATTGAGGTCCTAGGCCATTTAGTGATTTATAGACAAGTAATAATACTTTAAAATCTATTCTGAATGTAACTGGGAGCCAGTGCAAAGACCTGAGGATAGGTGTGATGTGCTCGGATTTTCTGGTTCTGGTCATCAGCATCTTAAATTCTTGAAAGTTTTTAATATTTATATTTTTAAAGAAAAGTATGAACATTTATATGTATTTATGTTGTATTATAAGCATCAAATTACAAAAAAATGAATTACCGCTTGTGTGAGGTGTTTCTAATGTAACGTCTATGGGGACAGGACAGTAAATCTGACATTATTCTCTCTTCTGGCTGCCGTTATCAGTCTCACACAATTTTTATCCTTTTTCAGAAAGTCTTGATATAACACCATCGTGGATTTTATCTTTTATTATTTCAGCAAATGGCAAATATATATATATATATATATATATATATCTGTTGTACTCTACCATTCACTGCGCTCAAAGTTTACCAACTGATGACTTCCACGGCTGAGAAACCCGGAAATGTGAAAAGGGTCCATTGATCTATTCTGCTGAGCACTGTGCTGCCCTTTCAGGTGTGGTTTTCTTGAGGTGCAAACCAATAATGAAACCGTGGCTGCTGCTGACTATTTATGTTTCTTTGTTTTATTCCCAAATTAGCAACTTATGGCTATTTCTTGACAAGATCAATATAAATAAAAGCTAATTTCGATAACAACTTCATATTTCAAGTGATACCGAATAAATAAATAACAAACATTGACATTAAACACATCAAATATTTTAAGTTAAAAAATTAATGGAATAACTTAAAAATCTTCCTGGGGATATATTGTTTTTTAAAACACAAGTAGCATGTCTAGAAAGCTTTAAAATTTCACATTCTAATAAAATATGTCGTCCCCGTCTTGACTTTAAGCAAAAAAGATTGTAATTCTCATTTTAGCCAGAATCGTGCAGCCCTAGCGGACAGTGTAGAACCCCTATATGCTGGATTCTGTGACTGGCGCACCTCTCCTCTGCTGCTGCTTGGGTGTCTGTATAGGTACTGTCTCTGTTCCGGATTTGTTTACATATGTGAATGTGTGAAGTATTACAAGCAATTTATCAAAATTCCACTGATATAACCTTTGTATAATATAAAATTTGGGAATAATCCAGAGGAGATCTTTGATAATGAGCTGAACTCTCCTTCTAGCATTAAATGAACACAATAGGTTGCATTTTCCTCTTTCCTTTTTCAGCTTGAACTGACTCTGAAATGTTTGGGATTTTTCACTCAGTGTGCAAGGTGTGTGTACGTGACGTATTTTTCGGATATGAATATGAAAAAAATGAAAAAGTTTCTGACTTCAGTGTGCAATGACCAGGAACCCAGTAGAAAATTATAATAAAAATGTTTTAATTGTTGCAAATCCAATGACGCTGGTGGTGACGATTCTCTTGGACCAATCAGAGATCAGCAGTGTGTAAACATCATGTTTTAGCTGCTCAAAACCTCGTCTGACATGGTACAAGGTACAAAATGCAGTGGAAAAGGCCTTAAAAGTGAGCCGTAGCAAATCGTAATACCATACAGTGGAAAAAAAAGCGCCTTTAGTAGCTCACCAGGCTAAAACCATTAATAACAGCACAGACAAAATGCAAGAATGCATCCTACAGGTATGCTTCCTTAGATCGGATCCGTGTGTTTGAAGCTGGAAAGATGCATACCTTGTGCTTGTTTGTGTGTGAGTACAGTTCCTGAACGCTGCATGTGGGTCTTCAGCAGTTGCGTGGCAGTAATGAGACTGGATTTCTGAGCTGGAGAAAGGCCGATGGTCTTGGGTTTGGGACTGGCTGTAGGACTGCTGCAGACACTGGACATATCCTGAAGGGGAAACGTCATTGTTTTTAGATTAATTAAGGGAGTCATGTGTTCTGCAACATAAAGGGCAATAGGCTATATGCACAGTTAGTGTTTTTTCCCCAACCGATAAATAAGGTTAATGTGACTATTTTCAGTTTCATACGGTTCCTTTTACAGTATTGAGGTTGTAATGTAATTAAAATATAAACTCTTAAACAGACTTAAGCATTTATTTAGTTGTTCAAGCATAAAACGAGATGAAAACCTTTTAAACGCAAGCGCCGTCAGTAGCAGCAGGCTAGCTCAGAATTCACAGGAGGGCTAATAATAGTGACTTCAACTGTATTACGGTTGTCACAATACTGGAATTCGGTACCAATCGATACTGAGATTTTAAAAACGTCCATTTCCCGCTAACATTTGAGCGCTGTTGCACGCGTTCTTAAACAGCGCTGATTTGTGTTCACGTGCTCAACAGAATTGACTGTGATTGGCCTAGAAGGTCATCAGTTCACTGGACTCACCGCTGTTTACTGAGTGTAAAATGCCAATGCTTTACCATACATACTTCACCATATACACCGACACTTCCTATAGTACATTTAAACTTTTTTTTGTTGTCAGAATATTACTACCTCTGAACCAGAAGGAGAGATGGGTACCCTCACAGCAGGTGAAGAGGGTCGCGACCTATCATGGTCAAAGGGCAGCTCGCGGCGCGGTTTCTTCTTCTCAGCATCCAAATCTCGCGTTTCACCAGAGCCATGGCCATGAGTCTCAGAGCGGGTCAAAACTCCGGTCAGAAAATCAACTATCTCATCCTGAAAACAAAAGGGGGAAGAAAAAAAAAAAGATTCAGACTATAAAACTCACAAGCCTAAATTTTTTTAATAGTTTTTCTGATCCTATAACTCTGTGGTTAGTTGCTTTGTAAAATATAAACAGATGTTTCAATATAATGTAACTCATAGCTTCTCTGTGAATTAATGTTTTAAGTTTTTACTGCAAATGTCACATCCATAACGCTGGAATTGCTCAAAGGCAAAATTGAAGAAAATGAAAACAAAAAGGCGGAGGGTGAAAACAGGCGATCCACTAAGATGAGAAAAATTAGGTTTTGAACACTTACAGTTGAAGTCAGAATTATGAACCCCCCTGAATTATTAGCCCCCTGTTTATTTTCCCCCCAATTTCTGTTTAACGGAGAAGATTGCCAACACATTTCTAAACATAATAGTTAACTCGTATCTAATAGCTGATTTCTTTTATCTTTGCCATGATGACAGCACATAATATTTGACTAGATATTTTTCAAGACACTTCTATACAGCTTAAAGTGACATTTAAAGGCTTCACTAGGTTAATTAGGTTAGCTAGGCAGGTTAGGGTAATTAGGCAAGTCATTGTATAACAGTGGTTTGTTCTGTAGACTATCGAAAAAAATATATAGCTTAAAGTGGCTAATAATTTTGACCTCAAAATGGTTTTAAAAAAAAAATTAAACTGCTTTTATTCTAGCCGAAATAAAACAAATAAGACTTTCTCCAGAAGAAAAAATATTATCAGACATACTGTGAAAATTTCCTTGCTCTGTTAAACATCATTTGGGAAATATTTAAAAAAAGAAAAAAATTAAAAAGGGGGTTTAATAATTCTGATGTCTTCATTTCTAAACATAATAGTTAATAACTCATTTCTAATAACTGATTTATTTTATCTTTGCCATGATGACAGTACAGAATATTTGACTAGATATTTTTCAAGACACTTCTATACAGCTTAAAGTGACATTTAAAGGCTTAACTAGGCAGGTTAGGGTAATTAGGCAAGTTACTGTAAAACAGTGGTTTGTTCTGTAGACTATCGAAAAAAAAAAATTGCTTAAGGGGGCGAATAATATTGGCCTTAAAATGGTTTTTAAAAAATTAAAAACTGCTTTTATTCTAGCCGAAATAAAACAAATAAGACTTTCTCCAGAAGAAAAAATGTTATCAGACATACTGTGAAAATTTCCTTGCTCTGTTAAACATCATTTAGGAAATATGTAAAAAAGAAAAAAAATTCAAAGGGGGTTTAATAATTCTGATTTCAACTGTATGTAAATATACAGTAGTCAACATCTGAAGTGGTTCAAGATCAAAGTTCTCCTAAAACTATTAAACAACACCTATTCTTGTCTTAGACAATTTTGAAAAACATTTTTGATCCACTTCAAATGTTACCTACCAATAACACACAAAAAATATGGGCATATTAATAACACTGTTCTAAATGGTAATATGGGGTGAAGAACGGAAAAGTACTGACCTGAATGCAGCGATCCACCATGGTCTGGGTCAGGCCTTCTGTCTTCATCTTAGTGGAGTTGATCCTGTAAACAAATAAAATAAAAAGCCAAACGATGTCAAGCAGTCTGTGCCAGTGTTCGATTTGACTACGTTTTAGCTCTATTTTTGTCTTCTGAATTCATTGTAGTTTTAAGCCCTGCTCACACTGTGTGATTTCAGCCACCATTTGGTTGTCTGAGGGTGCTTTCATACCTAAAGATAGATTGTTTTGTTCCGAAACAGGGATTGCGGTTCGACAAAGTTTCTAAACATACCAAAATAGTTGAAACAAGTCACGTGCGAGTAAACTCTCCTCACATTGATCAGAGTTTGGTTTATTTTCCGGGATTCCACTCAGCTCTCATACATCGCCATTTTAATTTATGACGATGGGAGAAATGAGACATAAGCGAAAAGATGTGCTTTTTATTTTTGAATGGTGACATCCACGGACATCGTCACCAAATATAAATCAGAGGTAAGAGTTTCTCATACATAGCCTCATTTAAATGGTCAAGGGTTGTAAAATATATATCGATTCTATATCAGAAGTCGAGTTAACCAAAAAGTGAATGATATTATATATTTTTTGAATAGTTCAGTTAGACGGCATGCTCTCACTTTAATTTTCGACATAAAACGCACTTTTACCGGTAGGAATGATATCTCTACTCCTCATTCTCTCTTCTTATAACCATATACAGTATATGCCTATTACACTGTGATATAGCCTGGTTTGTTAGTTTGTTAGATCGTATTGCTTTCTCACTACAACCGAACCACTCTAGAGTTCGTGTCAACCTCATTCAGGAGATTTCGGACCGATTGTTTTGGCATGGATCAGAGTGACTGCAGATTTCACTTATGCCCGAACGTTAGATGACTTGCCTAATTACCCTAACTAACCCAGTTAAGCCTTTAAATGTCACTTTAAGCTGAATACTAGTATCTTGAAAAATATCTAGTCAAATATTATGTGCTGTCATCGTGGCAAAGATAAAAGAAATCAGTTATTAGAAATTAAACAGAAATTGAGAGAAGAAATATACAGGGGGGCTAATAATTCTGACTTCAGCTGTACATGAAGCAACTGTGAATGGCAAAAAAAAAAAAACTCAAACCTCAAGCTGTCGTCTGCTCCTCCGACAACAACCATGCTGTTATCAGCCCGGATCTTCTCCCTGAACTCCTCCATGTTCTCAGGACTACATTGCAGTGCGTTCTGACCAACCACAAACAGCACTGGAGTCTTCATGTCCAACAGAGGATCATCAACATCCTGGAGAACAGACTACCAATATTATATTCCAGCCATAAAAGTATCTGGTCAACTAGGGCTGCACAATATTGAAAAAAAATCTCATTG
>CAIGQW010004624.1:849600-869961 GCA_903798125.1 Danio choprae | reverse complement strand
AAATGTCGTGGGGGAACATACCTTTAATCCTCACTAAGGTGTGGTAACCCACACAAGCTGTTGTTTCGATTAAAATGCTGCAATGTTTTGTAAAGCAAATATAATCGGGGGTTTTAGTGTTGGGTTAGTTTTAATAACGCTAAACTGTCATTATTTCACTGACGCGCGCGCACGAGTGGAAACGTGAACGCGGGAGTGGCGCGTGTCAGGGCCATAACAGTCACATTTAAACTAGTTTACATAATTTGAGCTTTTAAATCAGTATTCTAACACAAATATCACATGTAACGTTAATGTTTGACTTAACCAGAAACGTTTAGGCTTCGTCATTAAGATACAGACAGACAGACTCTTAGCTCTGAGGCTAAATCAACAATACTCACCGCCCGCTCTCAGGCTCCTATCACGTCATTTTAGTCCAAAGAACGAGATCTCCTGAATAATACTGAAGGCCTTGAGTTCACGAGACGAGAAAATAATAAACTCCAGCTGAAAATCTCCACCGTAATGGCCGACTGTCTTTTGTTTTACTACCGCGCCACTGCGGCTAAACTAAAAATCCGGAGTGGAATAAATATGGCGGAGCTGGTGAGCTCTGCGGGAAACACGGACTGGAATTAAAACCCGGTCAAAACACTTTGACCTTTGAATTAAAAGTGATATGCTGCGTCCCAATTCGCATACTATCCGTCCTACGTAGTATTTAAAAAATATAATTAGTGTGTCCAAAATCCTAGTATGTTGAAAAGAGTATGTCAAAGGCTCCCGCTGATAATTCCCGTTGGACGTGAATTCGATTAGAACTACAAACGCGGGTGAAAAGTGTAAATAAACTACAAACATGATGGACGCGCGAGATCAACTGTCAAGCGGCTTCGGTAAAGATGTTTGTATGACTGTTAATATCTAGCCAACTGTAAACATTTAAATCGCGTTTTCTGTGTTATACTTCATCTGCAACAACAATACTGAACTTATATAAAGACGTGTTTGGACATTAACTTCTGAATGCATTATTATCCAAAGACCTGAGAAGATTTCTCTGCATGAAAGACTCGTGAATGGGAGATTAATCTGCTGCTGGTTCTCCAATAAGGTAGGAAATTAAATACGACAGCAATAGTTTGCACTAAAACTCATAATTTAGTCACCCTTTTCTTGTTTCAAACCTTTAAGAGTGTCTTTCTGTTGTTGAGCACAAGATAAGTTATTTTGAAGTTTTATAAACCTGTAACCATTGACTTCCATAGTGTTTGTTTTTTTTCCTACTATGGAAGTCAAGGTTTACAGGTTTTCAGCTTGATTCAAAAGATCCTCTTTTGTGTTCAACAGAAGATGGAAACTCGAAGATTTGGAGGGTGATCAATCCTCCAAACATCATTTTTTGAGTGTGGTTATGAATATACAAGATACAATATTGTAATGAGGTATATCCACACAGACTTTTAATTGTCAGTCAGCCAGCCCAAGCGCTTCCGGTGAAGTAAATAAAATCTTTAAAAATCTGTGATCTTCACTGTTTGATTGATAAATGATATAAAGTGGGTCTCAGACCAGACAAGAAGCACTGAATTAAATTCCATTTTCCCTCCGCTATGTCTTTTAAATATGTAAATGTATTTCACCACAATATTTTCAATGAAGTTTCTGCGCTAGCGTGATGCTGCTGATGGCGCTAGCATTTACATGGTCTTTTATTTGGTTTTACTTTTGAACAACTAAATGAGTGCTCAAGTCTATTTCACTGATTGTATTTAACTTACATCGATGCTGTAAAAGGAACTTTGTGAAACTTAAAATAGTCACATTAACCGTTCACTGGAAGTTTATCGTTGGCTGAAAAACACTAGCTGTGCATATAGCCCATTGAGTGCCAAATTCTGGACTTGTAACATGAATATGAAAAACAGACTAAAATAATGCTCAGACAAACAACAGTCAAAATATGCAAGTTTTGATTAGTTTTCAAGTAAACAAAATATACTTGTGCTTTTAATGCTAAAGTGTGCGTGTTATCAGCCTGTTTGTCATTAAACAAAATCCAAGAGTCATAAAATAATACTAAACAGAAACAATAATCATCAGAAATGACACACAGACTGCCACACACAAACAATTTGCTCCCAAACTTTGATTTAATGTAGCTAAATTGTGGCCACTGATACATTTGTTGGATGCTTTTTAGCTCAAAATGCAATATGGCTGAAGTGCCATTGGTTTGGGTTGATTAGAGATGGCTTGCAGTAGGGTTTGAGCCCAAAAGCTTCACTGTGGGTTGTCCTGAAGTCTTGTTTGCCATGCAGATGCTTGATATGGCTGTCTTTAACCTAAAATTAATCAGTACAAGGTGAAAATCAGCTGTAAAGAGGGACGTAGCCAATCAAAATTTGGGTACATCACAGTAAAAGACTTACATTTGCATAATTATTGCCATTTAAAGGGGACCTATTATGCAAAAATCACTTTTATAAGGTGTTTAAACACAGTTGTAGGGCACTTTGATTGACATTCTTCATTTGTACGTGTCATCAGAGGGGGAAAGCCCCACCCACTAGAGAACAATCTCATTTGAATTTAAAGCGACAGTCACCAAAACAACATAATTAGTTTCAAAGACAAAGGGTCAGTTTCAAAGAGTTCATTCATTAATTTATTCATTTCCTTTTCAGCTTAGTCTCTTTATTAATCTGAGGTCGCCACAGCGGAATGAACCGCCAACTTATCCAGCATATGTTTTACGCAGCGGATGCCCTTCCAGCTGCAACCCATCACTGGGAAACATCCATACACACTTATTCACACACATACACTATGGACAATTTAGCTTACCCAATTCACCCACACCGCATGTCTTTGGAATTGTGGAGGAAACCCATGCAAACACGGGGAGAACATGCAAACTCCACACAGAAATGCCAACTGACCCAGCCGGGGCTCGAACCAGCGACCTTCTTGCTGTGAGGCGATTGTGCTACTCACTGCGCCACCGTGCTTCACTACACACTCTAGGGACATCAGAGACTTATTTTACATCTTGTAAAAAGGGGCATAATAGGTCACCCAATGGACACTTTTGATATGTATTGACTAGTAATGACATGCTTTCAGCTGAAACAAACTAAACTACAGTATAAAAAGGAAAACAGAGATATTTGATAAGTGAATATTTACCTTGTGAAGTTGACTTGGGCTCAGTCCCTGTCTTCTAGCAATCAGGGTTACAAAATCATTTTGCACAGTTGTAAGCATCCGATCGGGCTCTAAAAATACACAAGCAGATTATATTCATATATTATTAGATATTATATATAAAAAGTTAAACAATATATGTTTTAAATGTTTTTTAGCTTATGGTTAATTGTATGAATATTATTTATTAAGTGTTTTAGTCAGGAAACCACTCGTCTTATATATTAAAAAAAAAAACATTTTCTAGTCAAAAACATTATTTTTATATGACCAAATCAATCTGCCAACTTCATTCATTTTCTTTCAGCTTAGTTCCTTTATTAATCAGGGGTTGCCACAGTGGAATGAACCGCCAACTCATCCAGCATATGTTTTACACAGCAGATGCCCTTCCAGCTGCAACCCAGTACTGGGAAACACCTATACACTCTCAATCACACTCATACACTACGGCCATTCATTCATTCATTCATTTTAATTTCGGCTTAGTCCCTTTATTAATCTGGGTTCGCCACAGCGGAATGAACCGCCAACTTATCCAGCATATGTTTTACGCAGCTGATGCCCTTCCAGCTGCAACCCATCTCTGGGAAACATCCATACACACCCATTCACACTCATACACTACGGACAATTTAGCTTATTCAATTCCCCTATAGCGCATGTGTTTGGACTGTGGGGGAAACCGGAGCACCTGGAGGAAACCCACGCCAACACGGGGAGAACATGCAAACTCCACACAGAAATGCCAACTGACCCAGCCAGGACTCGAACCAGTGACCTTCTTGCTGTGAGACGACAGTGCTAACCACTGAGCTACCATGTCGCCCTCATTAGATATTGTACAAAAAGTTAAACAATATATGTTTTAAATATGTTGTTTTATTATTTTTTTAAGTCTTGTCTTATCATTAATTGTATAAACTTTATTTATTAGGTCTTTTTAATCAGGAAACCACATCAAAAACATTATTTTTATGACCAAATCAATCTGGCAACTTCATTTAAGGTAATAATTAAAATAAATGTAAGGCTTAGAGTATGCAGAAATTGCTCTTTAACAGCTGCTTATATGCACTTTATACAGTATAAACACAGAATGTTCACAAAGACTGATATCTAGAAAGAAAACCAACATAATTATTCTATCAGCATCCACACCAATACTATTCATAACATTCTGTTTACTAAAAGTATGCGCTACAGTTTTGCCATCTGTTCTAATCATCTCAATCCTATGTCACAGTAAACTAACGTTTGCCCCAAAAATGAAAATTTCCTCACCATTTACTCTATCTAAATGTATATGAATTGCATACTTCTAACACAAAAGAAGATATTCAGAAAAATGTTGGGGGGAAAAGCAGCCACTGACAACAACAACAACAAAAATATGGAAGTCAATGGATGTCATTTCTCAGTATATCTTCCATTGTGTTCAACAGAAGAAAGGATGAGGGATGAGTAGTAAATGATGGCAGAATATTCATTTTAGGTTGAACTATCCCTTTAATTATTGTGGTGTGGACTATCCATAACAATATCTGTACCGTTATTGTCCTTAGCATGCAGGTCATTTTAAGTGACTGTTCAGGGGTCAGTATTACAAAAGTACCTTGCTCAAACAGCACATAACTCGGCGGGTAGATAGGTGGCTTGGGACGGATCACTTCTTTAGCAAGGAACTGCTCCTGTGATGTTGTGCCGTAGAAGTTTCCAGCCAGATCAGGCCTCCCAAATTGAACACAGCTCAAATTCCTGATGCTGGATCCATCCACATGCACTGGGAGCTGAGTGCGGTTTATCTGATAAAGCAGACACTGGTCAGTTAGAGCAATTCCAGCGTTATGGATGTGACATTTGCAGGAAAAACACAAAACATAAATACACAGGGAAAGTATATGTTAAGGTTATATTAAAATATCTGTATATGTTCCAAAACAACTCACCACACAGTTATGGGATGAGAAAAATAACAATCTGTAAACATTTCATTTATTAATTTTCCTTCAGCTTAGTCGCTTTATTCATCAGGGGTCGCAACAGGGGAATGAACCGCCAACTTATCCAGCATATGTTTTACACTGGATGCCCTTCCAGCTGCAACCCAGTACTGGGAAACATCCATACACATACACTACGGTCAATTTAAGTTATTCAATTCACCTATAACACATGTGTTTGGACTTGTGGGGGAAACCGGAGCACCCGGAGGAAACCCACGCCAACACGAGGAGAACATGCAAACTCTATAGAAATGCCAACTGACTCAGCCGGGACTCGAACCAGCGACCTTCTTGCTGTGAGGTGACAGTGCTAACCACTGAGCCACCGTGTCGCCCCTTCTGTAAACATTTTTAATATTTTAAATGAGGAAAATAAACATGTGTTATGGATGTGACCCAAAAAAATATGGGACTTTACAGTATACAACATATTTTGTAGAAATTCTGTGAATTAAACTGCACAGCCCAAAGGAAACAATGCTAATCTAAAGGATAAGAGTTTGCTCTCTATAAAACAAAAATGATTTTATATTATATTTTTGCATTTATGAGGAAAAAGCTTGCTTATGGATATGACAGATGTGTTATTGGCACTTGTGTGACTCTGATAAATCAAATATAATTGTTTGAAAGCACTGACAGAGACATTTTTGAGTATTTTTACAGTATTGTAATATACAAGCCTACACAAAAAACCTAGGAAGGGTTTCGCTATTTTAGTAAATACTTAATTATTTTTATGGCAAGGTTGACATTTGCATGGAATTGCTATCTGCTAGCGAGGATTAGCTCCATCAGGTCATATCTGCAGTACCTCAGGGAAGAAAAGCTGGTTTGTTGTCGACAGTTTCTCCTCAGGTTTCTCTCCCTTGAAAACAAAGCTGAGATTTCGGTTTATGTTCATCAGCTGAACAGGGCCTGGTAAAAACAAGCAAAAACACTGAAATGTTATTAAAAACACACACGTGATGGTTATTTCATAATGTGTTTATTTTCTGTGGCATGGGACGTTTGTGTCTGCGGGAACTTTTTAAAGAGCGAATGATTTAAAATGGCGCTATCTGCTGGCTCAGACTGTGCTCTTACACTTAAAGAGGCCATATGACGCTTTAAATAAAACACGTAAAGGTCATTATTGTCTTTATTAAGTGTACTAGAATAGGTTAACATGCTTTAAAGTTATTTTTTAAAATTCTGTTTCTTAATAATCTGCTAATGGGTAAGCAAAATACTAATAAGAATATTTTGCTTACCCCATGTGCTGTTTATTTTGCTTGTTTTAAGGAAATACTCGCTGAATTTTGACTGAAAATAATACAGTATTTTTTACTTGTCTAGAAAATGCTTCTTTATTTAAGAATTTTTAGATATTTTAACTAAAAACAAGACAAAATCTCTAAGTAAGAAAGGTATTTTTGTAGTGAATGAAAACATCAAAGAGCATCATGACCACATTTGTGTGCACAGAATTCCTCAGTTGTTGTCGTTATCCACTCATCATCACAAAGCTCCCGAAGGTTGAGAGGCCGATATTTCTTTATGTTAGGAAGCAGACATTCCTTGACCTTAGCAGGGCTGTTGAGAAAAAATAACTTCAGGTTATGCATGTTGTTTTACATTTATGTCAACCACCCCATGATACAACTTTCATTTATAACATACGTTGGTATTTACATTGGTAACATATTGTACATTTTGTAAAATATAATCCTATTATAATAATCATTCATTCATTCATTTTGTTTTCGCCTTAGTCCCTTTATAAATCTGGGGTCGCCACAGCGGAATGAACCGACAACTTATCCAGCATATGTTTTGCGCAGCGGATGCCCTTCCAGCTGCAACCCATTACTGGGAAACATCCACACACATACAGTACGGACAATTTAGCCTACCCAATTCACCTGTACCGCATGTCTTTGGACTTGTGAGGGAAACCGGAGCACCCGGAGGAAACCCACACCAACACGGGGAGAACATGCAAACTCCACACAGAAATGCCAACTGACCCAGCTGAGGCTCGAACCAGCGACCTTCTTGCTGTGAGGCGATCGTGCTACCCACTGCGCCACCGTGAGGCCCTATAATAATCATATTATTGACTATTTAACTTGCACTGTAACCGCCTGGTTGACCTTTTGTCCATGAAAAAATACATGTTGTTTTACATTTATGTCATCCATTCATTCATTTTCCTTCGGATTAGTCCCTTTATTCATTAGGGGTCGCCACAGCGGAATGAACCGCCAACTTATCCAGCATATGTTTTACACAGTGGATGCCCTTCCAGCTGCAACCCACTACTGGGAAACATCCATACACTCTCATTCACACACATACACTACGGGAAATTTAGTTTATTCCCCATCCTATTATAATAATCATATTATTAACTATTTAACTTGCACTGTAACCGCCATGGTCCATGAAAAAGGCTTAGAGTGATGTCAGGAACTCAATTTAACCAAAGAAATTGCTCCAAAATGTGTTTTTCTTAAAAGGTTCAGATGCAAAAGACTCGATTTTAGATTTTTCTTCTAAAATTTGCGTTTTCTCCAATGTTTATGGGCAGTTATTTCACTTTAAAGGCAATGAAAACAACCTGTTCATGGCCATAAAAGTGAAATTACTGAACCTACACACAGGAGCCAAAGAAAAATGTTCATGTTAGAAAATATTTTTACTTTTGCACTTATAGGCTTCTGCATCTGAACTCCTCTCAGTTAAAGGGTTAAAGCATATTTTGTGTTTCTGCTGTATGTATATCAGTACCTGAAGGCTGCTGATCGTCTGAATGAGGTGGAATACATGGTTTGTCTGTCCAGTATCTTTTTTTGGTCTCCCATTGGTATGGATGAATACTGAACCCTTTGCTGAATGGCAGCAAAATAGAAAGATATTTTATTAATGTTGTTTCCTTAACGTTGCTCTCTGTAATCACTGCACAATATTATAGCTTTACCTTCTCTGTGGACTCGAGAGGAGGAGAAGGAGGACACCAGATGCACTGGAAATTCTCATGACAAGTTGAGTCAAACTGGCCTTTTTTCTCCTGCCTTAGACTTGAGCTGACACCTTATTATTGAAAATAAATAAAACAATAATTAATAAATAAATTACGCATCATATATTCATATAAATATAATAAAGGTCAATTAATTATCTTACAGATAGATAGATAGATAGATACATAGATAGATAGATAGATAGATAGATAGTTAGATAGATAGATAGATAGATAGATAAATAGATGGATAGATGGATAGATAGATGGATAGATAGATGGATAGATAGATAGATAGATAGATAGATAGATAGATGGATAGATGGATAGATAGATAGATAGAGACAGACAAAGTATAGTACTCTGTTTTTTGCTGTATTAATTACATTTGTATAACCACTTTTACTACAAATATCATGGTTAAACTATGGTTTAGAGCGACACGGTGGCTCAGTGGTTAGCACTGTCACCTCACAGCAAGAAGGTCGCTGGTTTGAGTCCCGGCTGGGTCAGTTGGCATTTCTGTATGGAGTTTGCATGTTCTCCCCGCTCCGGTTTCCCCCACATGCACTATACACATGCGCTATAGGTGAATTGAATAAACTAAATTGGACTAAATATGAGTGTGAATGAGTGTGTATGGATGTTTCCCAGTACAGGGTTGCAGCTGGAAGGGCACTCGCTGTGTAAAACATATGCTGGATAAGTTGGCGGTTCATTCCGCTGTGGCGACCCCAGATTAATAAAGGGACTAAGCCGAAGGAAAATGAATGAATGAAAACTATGGTTTACCAGGGTTTAACTACCAAAAACCTTTGTGTTTTGTTTATTTTGTAACATGATAAAATACTATAGTAACTTATAGTACATACTATAGTGTTTATGGATCATACTATAGTTGCATTTGAACTTGTTGTCGTAATTCTGTACAGTTGCTGTGCATGGTAATAGTATAACTATAGTAGTACAAACTAATTACCAAATACTACGTTGTTTTTTTTTTTACATCTATAATAGGTTACTACTTACACCATTGTTTACTGTAGTAAAAAAATAAAGTATCCTACAGTATTTATTACAGTTTATCAGTTCACTAATGTTAATTTTACACTATGCTGTAGCATTTATTAACAACGAGTAGTAGCTAAATACTATAGGCCTACAGTATAATACACTTTACTATTGTATGGTGCAAAGATATTGGTATAACTGACTTTTTTTCATGAATGTGCATAACTTACCCGTGTTGGCCGATACCTTTACTTTAAGAACTGCGGATAAACATGGCGATATTTCATGTTTGGTGTATGAAGACTTGTAAATGGGTTGAGGAAATGTTCCTTCAGGCCAGCTTGTCTTGACTGATGTTGTGGGTCGAAAAAGCTTAGCTGTGGCCACCGGCAGATGCTTGAAGGCAGAATTGGTGGTCTCAAATTCCGCACACCTGTCATCATACATTTTAATGTTGGTTTTCTGCAGTGTGGAGTGTGTTAGCTTGGGCTGAATGACAGGCTTGGCGGTGATTTCGGCCAGTCTGAAGTTGCTCTTGGTTGTGGATTCATAAATGCTGTCGGTTTTATGCAGAAATGGCAAATTTGATATTCTTGACTTCATCTTCACTGCTTATAAAACGCTTTATAAATCTATATAAACAGTTTCTGTCGTCTAGAAGCGCGTTGGTGTTACGGAAATAAATACAACGGTTCAAATTTCCAAATTAGCTTCCTGACGTCATAAGCATAGACGGTTGTTGCTAGATCAGATACGGTTGCGGCCGGAAATTAACAAGAATTATTTATATTGTTTATCAAATTTCCCATGTATTGTATTTTATTAACGCCTACCCCTACCCCAACCCTAAACCCAACCGTCACAGTAATGTAAAAACAGTAGTTGTACCGAGTATTATTTATGTTGTTTATTAAATTCCCCAATAAATTGTATTTTATTAACGCCTACCCCCACCCCAACCCTTAACCCAACCGTCACAGTACTGTAAAAATATTAATTATTGTTACAGTGTTACAAAAATGTGCGTATCCGCAGCTGTATCCTATTTAGACTTTCCAGCGTCGACCCTGTACGAATTGAATAAGTGACACGTGATCAAATGTATAGTTTTTTTTAAATGCAATAAATAAATAATAATAAATATTGGCGGTGGATAATGGTTTTTGATGATTTTTGTGAATTATTTTAGCCGTAATACAGAAATATTAAATGCTTCAATCACTTCGCTTCTTCTGTGGATTGACTTAAATTTGCAGGTTATGCAAATGATGATTAACTTACTTCAGTGAGCACGTAGGTGCTGATTTTACATTTTAATGCATAATTATGGCGACGAATTACATTTTCATTAAGCTTGTTATAATAACGGGGGCGCTCGAGAGCACCGAATGGTGTAGACGTAGTTTGAAGGAGCTCCTCTGTTAACCTCGAAAAAAAAACTAGCCTAATTTAATCATAATCAAAATAAAACGACACCTTTTTAGCTTGAAGTCAAGATGACGAAACATAAAACGAAGAAATGTGATCAACCGGCCAATGTAGACGAACAGTCAACGGAGAAACAAACTCTGACTGAACAAGCGGCTAGTGCTACTCTCGACGACGAGACCACGGCCTTATCCCCAATATTGGCAGCAATGCAATGCAAGCGTCTATTCAAGCTATGGATAAGTCGATGAATGCTTACTATAATAACGAGAAAAAAACACCTATTGTTTATTACTTGTTCTTGTGGCACTGAATAAATAAAAACAATCAACAGCAATACATATATGTGCTGTAATATTAATTTAGAAACATGAAAATATCATTTTCAAATGGATAAGAACACAACTGGTATTTTAGGTGATGTTTTTAGGTTATAGGTTGATTAAAGAATCCTGAAAAATGTAATAAATATTAATGATTACAACATTGCAAGGTAATATTATTCACTTTCCTTCGGCTTAGTCCCTTTATTTATCAGGGGTCGCCACAGCGGAATGAACCGCCAACTTATACAGCATATTTTTTACTTCCAGCTGCTGGGAAACACCCATACACTTTCATTCACACACGTACACTATGGCCAATTTAGTTTATTCAATTCACCTATAGCGCATGTGTTTGGACTGTGGGGGAAACCGGAGCACCCGGAGGAAACCCAAGCCAACACGGGGAGAACATGCAAACTCCACACAGAAACGCCAACTGACCCAGCCAGGGCTTGAACCAGCGACCTTCTTGCTGTGAGGCGACAGTGCTAACCACTAAGCAAGGCAATATTAATTTGTGACAATTTGAGACTAGAGTAATGGTGTTAAATATGATTGTTATTCAGTTTTCCATCCCTAAAGAACAGCTTAAATGTAATAAATAAATATAATATTGTTTTATTGCATAATAAATAAATAAATAAATTCATTCATTTTCTTTTCGGCTTAGTCCCTTTATTAATCTGGGGTCGCCACAGCGGAATGAACCGCCAACTTCTCCAGCATATGTTTTACGCAGCGGATGCCCTTCCAGCTGCAACCCATCACTGGGAAACATCCATACACACTCATACACTACGGACAATTTAGCTTACCCAATTCACCTATAGCGCATATCTTTGGACTTGTGGGGGAAACCGGAGCACCCGGAGGAAACCCACGCCAACACGGGGAGAACATGCAAACTCCACACAGAAATGCCAACTGACCCAGCCGAGGCTCGAACCAGCGACCTTCTTGCTGTGAGGCGATTGTGCTACCCACTGCGCCACCGTGCTGCCCCACTGCATAATAAATTATAAATAATTAAAGCCTTGTTGCTAATGAAAGCTTGTTTTTAAACCGTACAAACCTCAAACTAGATTCTGACAGCGTTTATAACGTACTAATGTGATTATATCCCGAAAAATGTACTTTAAATCAGAACACACACAGTATCTGAGTGAATAATGCACACAGGACATTCGGTACTTGGCATCATAATTTGT
Organism: Danio choprae; assembly: GCA_903798125.1. NCBI lineage: Eukaryota > Metazoa > Chordata > Actinopteri > Cypriniformes > Danionidae > Danio > Danio choprae. Next base: position 857,789 of record CAIGQW010004624.1, on the reverse strand, counting down.
CCTTTTATTAGAATAATACATTGTACAGACTTTACAAACTCAAAAGGCCACTCTTAAAACGTTCTTTAAAAAACAAAGATAAACATTACGAACATGAATAAGGGCTTTTCATGAGGACTTGATAGGGTTTATTACAATACGAAGATACACAAGTACTGTCGTTTATCTGATGGCTTTCTTTACTTGACAACGATTAACCCATTTTAGTGCTTTCTGGTGCTGAAATGATCACTGCGCAGGTTCAAGTCTCCTCTGAGGTGAAACGCTTTCCTTTGACAAACCTGAGAAGAGAAAAATAAAAAGGGTTTTATTTTTACCACAAAAGTCACACGATTATAATCGTTAACCATTACAAGGAACGCAACAATTAAACCCTTATTGGTCACACTTTACAATAAGGCTTCATTAGTTAAAGGTGCTGTATGTAAGTTTATGACTCCTCTAAAGCATACAAATACCATAATATGTCTGCAGATATTTCAGAAACAAGCTAAGTGAACATTCTTGTTTATCTGAAAAACAATGCTGAAGTCAGATATTCTGCTTTGAAAATTACACGCTGGGCAGCACAGTGTGTAGCACAATCATCTCACAGCAAGAAGGTCGCTGGTTCGAGCCCCGGCTGGGTCAGTTGGCGTTTCTGTGTGGAGTTTGCATGTTCTGCCCGTGTTGGCGTGGGTTTCCTCCGGGTGCTCCGGTTTCCCCCACAAGTCCAAAGACATGCGGTATAGGTGAATTGGGTAAGCTAAATTGTCCGTAGTGTATGAGTGTGAATGGGTGTGTATGGGTGTTTCCCAGTGATGGGTTGCAGCTGGAAGGCCATCCGCTGCGTAAAACATATGCTGGATAAGTTGGCAGTTCATTCCGCTGTGGCGACCCCAGATTAATAAAGGGACTAAGCCGAAAAGAAAATGAATGAATGAAATTACGCACTGGAATGTCTGTCTTTGTTTTGGTTCTTTAAACCCGCCCACTGCCCGTTTAGCCAATTATATTTCAGCACCCCGGGTTGCCTTGCTGGAAAACCATGCATTTCATTCATTCAGGAAGGCTCTCAACGTATGCGTCCACGACCGAAATGCGACCTCCGGTGGACAGTAGCAGATTCAGAGTTCCACATGAGGTGGTTATTAATAAGCAAATAATATATTTGTTTTAATGTAATGCCATGTCAGCAACCAAGGCTATTTTCATGGCAAGAACATTTCAATAATAAATATAAAATTAAGGGGCCTCACAGTGGCGCAGTGGGTAGCACGTTCGCCTCACAGCAAGAAGGTCGCTGGTTCGAGCCTCGGCTGGGTCAGTTGGCATTTCTGTGTGGAGTTTGCATGTTCTCCCTGTGTTGGCGTGGGTTTCCTCCGGGTGCTCCGGTTTCCCCCACAAGTCCAAAGACATGCGCTATAGGTGAATTGGGTAAGCTAAATTGTCCATAGTGTATGAGTGTGAATGAGTGTGTGTGGATGTTTCCCAGAGATGGGTTGCAGCTGGAAGGGCATCCGCTGCATAAAACATATGCTGGATAAGTTGGCGGTTCTTTCCGCTGTGGCGACCCCAGATTAATAAAGGGACTAAGCCGAAATGAAAATGAATGAATGAATGAATGAATATAAAATTAAAAACAACTTACAAATGAATTAAATAAGATGTTTAGCGTTAATACATGATAAAAATTCTAATATTTGTTCTGGTGTTACTTTGTTAAAAATGTCCTTAAGAGAGTTCGTCACATAAAGTCTTCTGGAATCATTGAAAGCAGGACAGTCCAGTAAAATGTGTTGTACAGTAAGGGGAATTGTGCAACACAAACATTGAGTGGGGTCTTCATCTTTAAGCAAAAAGCCATGGGTTAGTCTTGTATGTCCAATACGACATCTGGTAAAAATCACTTGATCAAATCTAGTCTTATAATTCTGTTTGAGATTTCAGGTTGGATTTCATATAGTTTATTATTTTCCAATGCATCCCACTCCTCTTGCCACTTATTCAAAATGTAAACGTTGATAAAAGGTAGGCGATTGTGCTACCCACTGCGCCACCATGCGGCCCTAATATAAATATCACAAACGTAAACATTAGGTGAGCAGGTTACATTGTAACTCAGTGTCCTAACAACACGCTACGTGACAGTGACTTGACAGATTTGCAGTGATAAGCAATTTGGCTGTTTGCACCAGACGAAACACGACAGAAATGTAAATACAGCCATTCAGAAGCACAGAATATGCACTCACTCACCAAATGGGAAGGTTTATAATCTAATTAATACATATTAAACGTCTTTAACATGATTAAATGTAGATGCTGAATCACTGATATGTGTTGGTTTGCACTGAGTCACAGTTGTAAAGTTCAATCTCAAATGGTTTATTTTATTTTCCAGATCTGAGGTGAACTATCTGCTGCTGCTTTCAGTAGTACGGCAATAAATGTCATGTAAAATGGCATTCAAACTCACATTGTTAGCATTTAACACTGAATAAAGCACATGAGGTGTACCTGAGGTGATTAGCGTTGCACGATATACCGATACTAAAAAAGTATCGCGATACCCTGGCTCTCAAAACGATACGATTCCGCATTTTTTTGTACCAATACTTTTGAGTGACAGCTGTAGTTGCGAGTACTCGTCAATAGGGGGCAGTGCAGGGACCGCCCCTTTCTACAGCAAACTGAGTGTATGTGTGTTGAACTGAGGTTTGTCCTCTCACACACTCTCTCCATAGTGGCATAACAATGCAGTGACCCCCACAGCTTGTGGACAGAAAAAGTTAAGCGTACAAAGCTGCAATTATTTTATTTATGTTAACACCGTTTGGCTGGAGTGCTGAGAAAATTTGTTTTTATTCTATTCTTGTTTTACTTATTAAAAAATGGTTTTACTCTGTGTCAGCTGACAGCAAACACTGAGTGTTTATTAATAAATAACATTTTGAAAGAAAAAAAAATGATGGTGTAACATCGATTTAGTATCGGTATCGTGATATTTAATTTAGGTATCGTATCGAAGTAATTTTGGTATCGTGCAACACTAGAGGTGATCCTGTCATCAGAATTACAAGCCATTTCTAAAATATAAATTCCAGGTGTTGGTAAGGACAAATACACCTTTTAATATGGAAAATATTCCTTCTGTCGCCTGCCGTCGCTTTTATTTATAACCCGACTTAAAGCAGCTTTAAATCAGCGTTCAGGCTCAATAGTCTGCACACTCCTGTATTCTCAATCTGGCAACCTGCACTTGCGCATGCTATACCTAGTTCAGCCACTGGGTGTCAAACTTACATACTGCACCTTTAATGCTGGCTAACCTTTATCAGAGACTGTAAGTCGACGTAGTTCCCTGTCCAGCTCCTCGTCTGTGATGTTCACACCAGGATTAGGCACGGAGGGCAGAAACTGGACAAAAGCAGCGTCTGGGAGACCCGTTTTTCTCGGAGGAGTAATGGGGTGCGTCGGGACCGCTGGGAACATGTCGTTTTCTGGGACGCTTTTCTCCAATAATGACTTCAGCTCCTCTTCCAAGTCCTCCGAATCCTCACCTGTGAGAAAAACAAGCAGCGTTATTAATATTTAAAGCAACTTTATGGTAAAGATTCAATCTACTTTATATGTTCCTTTGTTTTTATACTTCCAGCCCTACACACAGTTACTATTACTAGTTACCGCACACACACATACATTGCTGTTGTTGGCTTTCTTGTATGTTTCTTTTATCTTTTATTGTTTGAGCTTTATATTTGTAACTTTATATCAGTTCGCAAATTTCGCATATAACAATAAAAACTTGCCATTTGATTATGAATAATACAAGCCTGCAAAGTCTGCAATTTGTTTATTTTTTTAATGAAAATTACATTGGCGAGCTCTTTTTGGATGGATTTCTTGGGAATTAAGCCAAACTAGTTTGTTATTTAATTTGGTCAGAAGTGTCTCTGGGCCACAAGGCAGAAATGACAATCACAGCAAAGCAAATTCACTCATCAAATGTTGTCGTGGTATAAAATAACATAAAATAACATTTGTCTGCGTTTATCAAAATGAATTCACTCATCAAATGTTGCTAAATAAAAAAATAAAATATTAATTGTCTGCAATCAGCAAAACTAATTCACTCATGAAATGTTGCAAAATAAGATAAATAAATAAATAAATAAAATAAAATATTAATTGTCTGCGTTTATCACAATGAATTCACTCATGAAATGTTGCAAAATAAAAAATTAATAAATAAAATAAAATATTAATTGTCTGCGTATCAAAATTAATTCACTCATGAAATGTTGCAAAATAAAATAAATAATAAATAAATAAAATATTAATTGTCTACGTTTATCACAATGAATTCACTCATGAAATGTTGCAAAATAAAATAAATAATAAATAAAATATTAATTGTCTGCGTTTATCACAATGAATTCACTCATGAAATGTTATTGCAAAATAAAACAAGATAAAAAAATTATAAATAAAATAAAATATCAATTGTCTGCGTATCAAAACGAATTCACTCATAAAATGTTGCTGCAAAGTAAAATAAAATAAAAAAATTAATAAAATAATTGTCTGCGTTTAGCAAAATGAATTCACTCATGAAATGTTGCAAAATAAAATAAATAATAAAATAAATAAATAAATGAAATAAAATATTAATTGTGTGCGTTTATAATAACGAATTCACTCAGGAAATGTTTCTGCTAAAGAAAATTAAATTAAATAAAAATTAATTGTATCATATACATTCATATATATTTCCAGTGTGGGTTGGTTGCCAATACTACGAATTAACCCCTAGATATTACTACAAAAAAAGGATGTAACACTGATAAACAGAACGCATTAAAGTAATGTCCTTTGTAGTTTTAAATTCAACCATTATCATAGTGAAAAACCTACCAGCATCCGGCGCCCCACTGGCCAGAGTCTGGTTTACTTCATCCTGAGTGTCGCATAGCTGTGCAAAAAGCAAGAGTGGGAAACGTAGGACATCTTTTACAATATGTCGAAACTATTATAGCATAAGGCATGCATGAAGCAGATTTCCCATAAATCACCTCCTGTATCTGATCAACCAGGTTTTCTGCTCGCTCCACAGTCACACCCTTCAGTGAGATTCTCAGAGCCGCCACACCTGCCTGGTATGCCTGCATCACCTGTATCAAAACATTCATTAACATAAGCACACACGCATTAAAACAATATGTTAAACTGATATCTACATAGAAGGTATATGGCTTAGGTGAGTGCAAACATTCTCCAGAGGTGGTTTTACAGGTCCATTTCCAACCCTAGGAATTGGCCCTTATATGATATTCTTGCAATTGAATGGCGTGAATGCGAGTGAAGTGATGAATTGTGGGTGATATTGAGTTGTCTGCTGACAGCATGTGTTGTCGTTCACACCAGACTGTCAGGGAATCTGTGCCTCTCACCAGGCGGTCGGTTTGGGAGTTTGCTATTCTGTCCAGGATCCCCTTCACTGTCTCGAGCTGAGCAAACAGACGATCCGCTTTCTTCTCCACCCGTTTGCTCCCACGTAAACACCTCAGGGCCTTTGGCAGGAGAAGGCGGAATTAATAAAACGAATAAACATAAATTAATAAATAAACTACACAAAGTGAGCGTATACCTGTGATTTCTTCCCCTCTTTAAGCAGTGATTTAGCCTGCTGCTTACACCTAGGTTTTAAACGCATACATCAGATGCAGCGCCATTATAATTACCCATCATTCCACAAAACTAAACACAAAATGGATGAAAAGGCTCACTTTTCGGCCTCATGTCCCAGAGCCTCCACGCGCTCCTCAAGAAGCTTCTCGCTGCACTGGAGCTGGTAGATTCCCAGGTCCACCTCGCTGACAGGAGACACTCGGCCCTGTCCCGCCTGACTAAATTTCACCAGCTACACGGAGACATGGTTAAAAGTTTAATCAGAACTAAGCAATCTGAACCCAAACAAGTGCTAAAGTTGCTCATGATTTTAAAGACAATGATAGAGGGGTTGGAGAATTAAACTGAAGCACTGGCCAATTTAGTGTTGGAGGTTTGATGGCTAAATTTGACCAGCCTGGTGGCCAATCTTCATTGATTGCACATTCCACCAGTAAGAGCGGCGTGTGAGGATTGAATTAGCAGAGTAATAGCACAGTTTTGCTTCAAATATTGCAAAGCACACAGCATTATGGGTGACAGAGTTCAAAAGAGGACAAATTGTTGGAGAGCATCTCGCTGGTGCATCCGTGACTAAGACAGCAAGTCTTTATGATTATCAGGAGTCACAAGTAGGATGAACCCCATCCAAGAGGAGTAACTGTGGATGGAAGAGGAGGAAGCGGTCTGAAAGGGATGTCCGGGTGCTAACCTGCATTGTATCCAAAAACATAAAACCACAGCTGCCCAACTCATTGCTGAATTAAATGTGCACCTCAACTCTCGTTTCCACCATAACTTTTCATGAGGAGCTCCACAGGGTCAATATACATCACCAGCTGTTATAGCCAAACCTTTGGTCAGTCGTGCCAGTGCCAAACGTCGGTTTCAATGGTGCCAGCAGTGAAAATCTTGGGCTGTGGACAAATGAAACATGTATTGTTCTCTGACGAGACCACCTTCACTGTCTTTCCCACATCCAAGGGAGTTACGGTGTGGAGAAGCCCCAAATAAGCATACCACCAAGACTGTTGCATGCCCAGAGTGAAGGATGGAGGTGGATCAGTTATGGTTTGGGCTGCAATATCATGGCATTCCCTAGGCCCAATACTTGTGCTAGATGGGTGCGTCTCTGCCAAGGACTACCCAACCATTCTGGAGGACCATGTGCACGCAATGGTTCAAACATTGCATCCTGAAGGCAGTGCCATGTATCAGGATGATAAGGCAGCAATATACACAGCAAGATTGGTGACAGAGTGATTTGATGAACATGAAAGTGAAGTGGCCTGCACAGTCACCAGAGCTAAATATTATTGAGCCACTTTGAGGTGTTTTAGGGGAGCGAGTCAGGAAATGTTTTCCTCCACCAGCCACTATTCTGCAAGAATGGCTCAAAATCCCTCTGGCCACTTAGCAGGACTTGTATCTGTCATTCCCAAAACCAACTGATGCTGAATTGGCTCCAAAAGTAGGCCCTACACCACACTAATGAATTAATGTGGTCTAAAACCAGGCGTTTCATTTTCATTGTCAAACCCATGTACATATATACTGTATTTGCTTATTTTGTAACTTTATAAATGTCACCTCTGATTAATTTAATGCATCTTTATTGAATAAAAGTATTCTTTTAGACAAAAAGCATACTGACCCCAAACTTTTGAATGAGCGCATTGAGAATCACTGAAAGCCTACTTTATTATCTATGATGTTTTTCCTCATATATGAACACGCAGACTGACCTTCTCTCCTTCGTGGAGTGAGACGGTGACGTGTTTCTCTCTCTGGAGCTGCAGCAGAGCCATGCAGAGTGTGCTTTCATCAGGACAGATGTGAGACGAGAGAGATCGCAGCTCTTGGAAAGACAGCAGAGAGCGCGCTGATAAAGCAGAAGCCCGAAATGCTGCTAAAAGCTCTGCAGCCTTTTCCTACCAGAGAAAAAAACTGATTTCAGTACGTTCAGCATTACCTACCTGCATGCATTACGCTGTGGGCTCCAGGTGGGTTTTTTGCAATAATATTTTTTCATTTTCAGTTCATATACATTGAAATACAACACTTCACATACAATTTTTTTTTGCAACAATAACCTTGCTGCATGGGGCAGCACAATGACTCAGTAGTTAGCACTGTCGCCTCACAGCAAGAAGGTTACCGGTTCGAGTCCCGGCTGGACCAGTTGGCATTTCTGTGTGGAGTTTGAATGTTCTTCCCGTGTTGGTGTGGGTTTCCTCCGGGTGCTCCGGTTTCCCCCACAAGTCCAAAGACATGCGCTATAGGTGAATTAAATAAACTAAATTGTGTATGATAGTGTATGATTGTGTATGTGTGTGTGTGTGTGTGTGTGTGTGTGTGTGTGTGTGTGTGTGTGTGAATGTTTTTTCTCAGTACTGGGTTGCGGTTGGAAGGGCATCCGCTGTGCAAAACATATGCTGGAATAGTTGGCGGTTCATTCCGCTGTGGCAACTTCTGTTAAATAAGGGACTAAGCCAAAGGAAAATGAATGAATAAACGAACCTTGCTGCATTTACAAAATA
>CAIGQW010004624.1:751661-786374 GCA_903798125.1 Danio choprae | reverse complement strand
GCATCCACACCAATGCATGATAATATTGTTTATTAATAGCACATACGACCAGAAAGGCGGTCCAGTTTGTCCCAGGGGATGATTTGAACATCATTCATTCATTTTCTTTTCGGCTTAGTCCCTTCATTAATCTGGGGTCGCCACAGTGGAATGAACCGCCAACTTATCCAGCATATGTTTTATGCAGAGGATGCCCTTCCAGCTGCAACCCATCTCTGGGAAACATCCACACATACTCATTCACACACATACACTACGGACAATTTTGCTTACCCAATTCACCTGTACCGCATGTCTTTGGACTTGTGGGGGAAACCGGAGCACCCGGAGGAAACCCACACCAACACGGGGAGAACATGCAAACTCCACACAGAAACATCAACTGACCCAACCGAGGCTCGAACCAGCGACCTTCTTGCTGTGAGGCGATAGTGCTACCCACTGCGCCACCATGATTTGAACAATAATAAATATTTAGAAAATGATTATATTTCATGTGAGATGCATGAGGCAGCGTATAATGTGTGCGAAAATATCTGCAATAAATATTATGTCGTATAATACTGTAAGTTATGACACTAAATACGTTGTGTGAGCAAGACGCATGTCCTGTCCAGACACTAGACTATTAATGCAGCTATAACTGATGACATGGAGGCAATATCGTCCTTAATACGTTGCTTTTATATGAATGTAATATGGGTGAGTAACTGTTGTACTGCATGAGAAACGGATGCAGTTATCTCATTTTATAAGCAAGCTTGCGAATATGTTGATTTTATACAACAGTTCCTGCCATCAAAACAGTTTCAAGCAAAGATGGAGCAGAAAGATACACACCTCTGTGTGCTGCAAATCCCGAATTTATTCATTTTTAAGGAATAATGTGTAAACAACCTATTCATGAGGACAGCTGTGTGTTTTTTAGCAAATAAATCGTCGGTTTTAAATGAATCATTTGGACTGACAAGTAAATAAATCACTCGTTATGAGAGATTTGCTTCCACCTGCTGGCAGTTTTAGAGCTTTTCTTTTAGCTCTACGTTCATTTCGGCTTAGTCCCTTTATTCATCAGGGGTCGCCACAGCGGAATGAACCGCTAACTTATCCAGCATATGTTTTACACAGCGGATGCCCTTCCAGCTGCAACCCAGTACTGGGAAACGCCCATACACTCTCTCATTCACACACACTCATACACTACGGCCAATTTAGTTCATCCAATTCAGCTATAGCGCATGTGTTTGGACTGTAACCCACGCCAACACGAGGAGAACATGCAAAACCACACAGAAATGCCAACTGGGACTCGAACCAGCAACCTTCACCTTGCTGTGAGGCGACAGTGCTAACCACTGAGCCACCGTGCTGCCAAGTGTGAGATTTTCCAGACTAAAATTGTGTCCCAGTCCAATCCTTCACTCAGAGGTGTGTATTTATTTTCAGCTAAATGGGTTATATGTGGGCAGCACGGTGGCGCAGTGGGTAGCACAATCACCTCAGCAAGAAGGTCGCTGGTTTGAGCCTCGGCTGGGTCGGTTGGCATTTCTGTGTGGAGTTTGCATGTTCTCCCTGTGTTGGCGTGGGTTTCCTCCGGGTGCTCCGGTTTCCCCCACAAGTCCAAAGACATGCGGTACAGGTGAATTGGGTAAGCTAAATTGTCCGTAGTGTATGTGTGTGAATGAGTGTGTGTGGATGTTTCCCAGTGATGGGTTGCAGCTGGAAGGGCATCCGCTGCATAAAACATATGCTGGATAAGTTGGCGGGTCATTCCGCTGTAGCGACCCCAAAATGAATAAAGGAATGAATGAATGAATAGGTTATATGTACAGCAAGTACATAAGCGACAGTGCTAACCACTAAGCCACCGTGTCGCCCCTCTATATACATGTAAAAAGGTATTTATATATACACATCTCCGAGCTAGCATCATCTTTTAAAAGTTTTCTAGTCAATCATATAGTGTAATTATAATGTAACAATAATGTATCTGAGTAAACTAAAGGCCTGTGCAAATCTTGCTGTCGTTTATCCCCAATGTTTATCACCTCGTGACTAAACAAGTGCGCCAACGTGACCCAAAAACATCAGATATAAAAGCATATTTTAAAATCATGCATCAGGCTGATCCACTGTGATTATTTAGATGGCCTGGTGTTGTACCAGTGATATAGTTTCTCCGTGACATTATCATTATAGCTGTGGTGTGGACTGGTATTATGAAGTCTATATATTTATCATTACCATTATCGCCCTTGGTGTGAAATGACGTTACGCTGTAACGTCTGTCTGAGTATCTTTAGGAGTAGGTTTATGTGAGAATGCAGATGTAGAACAGTCTACCCACACTGTAAAACATGTTAAGTCAGTACAACAACAACAAACACATAATTATACATAAACATATCTCAACATCTTTGTATTTTTCCTCTTTAGTTGTTAGGACAGTAGAGAGTATAGACAGGAAAGCGTGGGGAAGGATCGGCATAGGACCTTGAGGCGGGAATCAAACACCGGAGTGCCATGTGACTGCTGCACCACTTAACTTATGAAAACAGGACAGGAGGCAAAACAAAAATAATGGTAAACAAAACAAGGATCAGGGGCCTCACGGTGGCGCAGGGGGTAGCACGATCGCCTCACAGCAAGAAGGTCACTGATTCGAGCCTCGGCTGGGTCAGTTGAAATTTCTGTGTGGAGTTTGCATGTTCTCCCTGTGTTGGCGTGGGTTTCCTCCGGGTGCTCCGGTTTCCCCCACAAGTCCAAAGACATGCGCTATAGGTGAATTGGGTAGGCTAAATTGTCCGTAGTGCATGAGTGTGAATGAATGAGTGCGTGTATGAATGAGTATAAATGTTTCCCAGTGATGGGTTGCAGCTGGAAGGGCATCCGCTGCGTCAAACATATACTGGATAAGTTGGCGGTTCATTCCGCTGTGGCGACCCCAGATTAATAAAGGGACTAAGACGAAAAGAAAATGAATGAATGAATGAAGACAAGGATCAAAACAGGGAAAAATGCTTTGTAATGCATCACGTGAAGCATGCTGTCCTGGTTTTTAACTGAACTATGTTTGTTTGTTCTGATAATGTATTATTTCTTAGTAGCTGTTTTGTTCACTCAACTTCAGACATTTTAGGTCGGTGCTGCTGATGTTTTCAAAAGTCGACGCCAATGGTGTAGTGGTTAGTGCGTCGACAGTGCCCGAGTTCGATTCCCGCCTCAAGGTCTTATCTCGAGCCTTCCTCTCTCTACGCTTTCCTGTCTATACTCTCTACTGTCCTATCAACTAAAGGTGAAAAAAATGATAACAATAATAAAAATGTTGAGTTCATGAGACAAACTAAAAGGAAATAAGGATGTTTTTTCTGGTCACTCAACTTCAGGCATTCCAGTTCTGCAGACAAGACATGTTCAGTTGGCACAACTTAAAAAGTTTTGTTACAGGGTAGTTCACCTCTCCAGAAAACTACTAATCTTATGTTAACCCAACTAAATGTTTTTTGTGTTACTGACGAATCATTTTAGGTCGGTGCAGCTGATGCTTTCAAAAGTCGACGTCAATGGTGTAGTGGTTAGTGCGTCGACAGTGCCCGAGTTCGATTCCTGCCTCAAGGTCCTACACCGAGCCTTCCTCTCTCCTCTCCCTACGCTTTCCTATCTATACTCTCTACTGTCCTATCAACTAAAAGTAATGATGATAATAATAATAAATAGTTCTCCTCTCCAGAAAACTAATAATCTTATGTTTTTTTTACAATGCAAGACATGTTTTTACATCCTGAAATGAAAGGTGCCATAGAATGAAAATCTGAATATACCTTGGCATAGCTAGATATTGAGAGTTCAGCACATGGAAACTACAGTGAGTCTCAAACACTATTGTTTTTAAGGGTAAAATCCAGGCCAATCGGAATAAAACACTTCCACATGGGATCATTAATAGGCACGCCCCAGGCAGCGTTTGATTGGCTACGATGTTTCCTAGTGAGATTACAACAATGATCGTTTTTTTTTTGTCCCTTATTTTGAAGTGATCTAAGCTTGTATTAAACATACTATGCATGTGGGACTCTTATTTTGAAAATGGGAGAAGCAGGAAGACTCTAAAAAAAAGAGTAGTTATGTGAAGGAGGCAGTCATGCTTGATCAAGGAGTGTTCACAAATCCAGGAATATACGATTATAAATCTATTTAGTGCCACTTTGAAGAGGCATGAGGTCTTTTTAATGTATCTTTAATGTGTATATTGCGAAATCTGCCACATGTGTTCGTAATGAGGCAACAGGCACATGTAAACTGCTGAGTATAAGTGTGTAATGCATGTTTATACATCGTGTCATATCACTCAGCTCTTACTGTGATTTGTATGTAGTGGAAGGATTATTAATTATTAAACTCATCTGTTTATGCAGAGGTTGATATTAATTCCTTCCCTTGTTTCATATATATGTTAACGCTTCAAAGTACAACTCTAAATACACCTCTGTTGGTTCCTTTTGTCGTATATAAATATAATATAGCCTACATTTTATCAACAATACAACTCAGGAGGAAACTAGGCTGCTCTGGTGGCTTAAAAATACCTTGCTTACTCCTTCTAGCTAAAATAAACCTCTCCATCACTTCAGTTGAAAAGACCGATAACAAGGCAAACAAAGTATGATTACTTTGCATGTGTGTATTTCAGAGTACATCATGCTATGTGTGTGTGTGTGTATTTATGTCCTTACCAAATATGGTCCAAACTGAGCTTTTCATTCCAGGGGTATTGCTGTGTTTATAAATGAGCATATAAAACTGTTCTGGAGGCTAAACTTACCTAAGCCACGAACCTACTATGTAGATATCAGGGAACAATTTAAGATATTAAATCAGCTGCACCTTTAAACCAGTGTTTCCCCAACCTTGTTCCTAAAGGCACACCAACAGTACACATTTTCAACCTCTCCCTAATCAAACACATCTGAATCAACCCATCAGAACATTGGAAGAGACTCCAAAACCTGAAGTTAATGGGTCAGATATGGGAGACATTCATAAATATGTACTGTTGGTGTGCCTTCAGGAACAGGGTTGGGAAACACTGCTTTAAACATCTCCAGCCTCCTATTTGGCACTGAGATCCACTATTAGATGCTGATACGCCATGGTCTTCCCTTTAAAACTGGCCGCCAGCAGAATATCCTTATTGTCCACTGAGACCATGGCGAATCCTCGAGGTGCCAGCATGTTGAGCTCCTGGAAGGGCAGGAACCGCTGAGTAAGCTCGTCCCACAGGTAAATCCTGGAGAAGGAATAATCGCTGCCCAGCAGGAGGTAAAGCCTCACTCCGACGCTGAAGGGATACACGGCCATTGAGCCCCGAGATGGCAGGGTTTGGATCTCCACAAAGCGTTGGTTGTCCCAGCGCAGGATCTTGGAGTCTCCAATGAAGCGTGTGAGGCACAAATACAGCACTTTCCGCACCCAGAAGTGCTTGACCATCTGAACGTCGCCCGAATCGGTGATCTGAGAGAGGAAAATGAACTGGCGCTGGCTGCGGTTCCACTGGTAAACCACCGGGGGCTGTGAGGCGCTGGATAGGATGAGGCGAGGTTTGCCGTCCACCTCGAGGAAATCAATGTGAGTGTCTCTGTGCCAGGGATGGAGAGACTGGTGCGAGTAAAATCCGTTGCTGTTCCAGCGGTACAGGCTTGTTGAACCGGCTTTGGAGCTGTCGACTACTGCAAAATACCAGTCTCCTTCAATCTGGAAAGTCTCGATGAAGTTGGGTTTTCGGACACGGGTAGTGTCAATGTCCTGGATTTTGACAAAACGCAATGGACCATCTTCCCATCTGACAACAACAACGTGATTTCATAGTAGTTAGTGATGATATTGACCAACATTCAGAAAACGTAGCCCTATATACATTTCTGGAGATCGCGAATTTGGTCTTTAAAACGGACGCTACGGGGCGATATGACGCCGTTTCTTTTCGCGATAGCAACTGACTGCTTACCTACATATGGACGCCTTTCCCACTGCTACCAGTTTGTCCAGGTCAATGCTTTTTAAAACACTACCAATTGGTTTTAGGGAAGGAGGAGGGTGGGTCAGTTGATCGGTCAGTCACTTGACAGCGGCCTCTGGTGGATTTACACGAGAACAGCAGTCGTGAATGGCACTCGAGAGAGAAATTTGAGATCTGAAAAAGCGCACACAGTGCCCTCTGGTGGACTCATGAAAACAAAACTGCAAAGAAACGTACCTTCTGGGACGTATTTGGCGCTCTCCAGAAATATATATAGGGCTACGTTTTTAGAATGAGCCTGGGATAATATTGACACATATATTATCGGTAGTCAACATTTGAAGTGGATGAAAACCTTTCATCAAAGGTGTCCTAAAACTAAGGGACACACACTCTTGACTTCCTGAAAAACACTTTTTGATCCACTTCATATGTTGACTACTGTATTACATCAAACTTGATTCACACAAAAATTCAAATTAGCTCACAATTAACTCTCTCATGTGCTTTCAAACCTCTATGAGTTTCTTTCTACTGTTGAACACAAAAGAAGATATTTTGCTGGAAACCTGTAACTAGGGCTGCGCGATATTGCGATATTTAGTTTTTCTGCAATATATAACGCGACATGGATACAATTTCAATAGATTATTAATTTAGATTGATTGGGGGTGAATTTGTAAGGCTGTGAATGAAGAACATTAAAAAAATAAGAAAGAAAATTGCAAGCAAAAGTAAATGCACTAGAGCAAGGAAAAAAGTCAAATAAACAGTGCTTCATGGTTCTTTGTAGAGTCAAACAGTATTCAGATACAGAAATGTAATATTTTACATTCCATTAACACTGCATAGTCTTCACTGTATTAATTCAGCAAAATTAATAAATTAAAATGAACTTACTAATGCACTCCTGTGTGCCCGAATGCTTTAAACTCTTTGGAAATGCCTTTAAAACACATGCAAATGATAAAGTTTCACTCTGTCACGGTTATACTTTGCAAAGACTCCACAAATCTCATGTATTCTCTGTTGTGCTGATCAACTATAATAAAACTGCAACACTGCAGATCCTGTGGTGTGACTATTGCGGACACACATATTGCAATATCGATGCTGAAACGATATCTTATGCAGCCCTACCTGACCATTGACTTTCATAGTAGGACAAACAAATACTATGGCAGTCAATGGTTACAGGTTTTCAGCGTTCTTCGGTTTATCTTCTTTTGTGTTTAGCATGAGTAACAAACTCTTAAAGGTTTTAAACAAGTAAAGGCTGAGTAAATAATGACAGAATTAAATTTTTTGGGTGAACTATCCCTTTAACCCTTTGAATGTAGTGTGTAATGTAAAGTGTTTGTGAATGTGAAGAACTACAAACCTTTAAAGATCAAAGCGCAGATTAATGGTATTATACATGTATAATACTAACGTTTTCATTCATTCATTTTCTTTTCGGCTTAGTCCCTTTATTAATCTGGGGTCGCCACAGCGGAATGAACCGCCAACTTATCCAGCATATGTTTTACGCAGCAGATGCCCTTCCAGCTGCAACCCATCACTGGGAAACATCCAGACACCTCATTCACACACATACACTACGGGCGATTTTAGCTTACCCAATTCACCTATAGCGCATGTCTTTGGACTTGTGGGGGAAACCGGAACACCCGGAGGAAACCCACGCAAACACGGGGAGAAAATGCAAACTCCACACAGAAATGCCAACTGACCCAGCCGGGGCTCGAACCAGCGACCTTCTTGCTGGGAGGCGATTGTGCTACCCACTGCGCCACCATGCTGCCATACTAACGTTTTATCTATTCTATTTTCTTTATATATATTTATAAAAATTACTTTGATTTTGGGCCTCACGGTGGCGCAGTGGGTAGCACCACTGTGAGGCCCTATATACTATTCAAATAAACTGTATAAACTAGACATACTATATGTACTGTATCGTATAGACATACTTTACACAACGCTATGCAAATAAGCTTGAATTGAACATACTTGTAGATGTGGGATCCTCCAAAGAGCTGCGCCACAACCATGTAGAGAGTGTTGTTGATAACCACAGGTTTACAGTAGACGGCAGAACGAGCTGAAACGCACATACATTAGCATCTTTTGATTGAACATAAAATGCAAATGAGTCTTGATGCACTTTCATTATTGATCCTTAATGTTGTTGTTGTTCATGTCAAATCGAATACTCCACAGCAGTGGTTTCCAACATCTACAATGCTCACAGCCTTCCCAGCTGACTATTTAGACTCTAAAAATGTTCCCTTAACGTGAGTTATATAACTTTATTTTTTATTTTGTTGAATAAATGTTCTGAAAAAAAACTCAAGTTTTTTTAGACTATGTATTAATTAATGGGAAACACCCATACACACTCACATTCACACACACACTCATACACTACGGCCAATTTAGTTTATCACCTATTCGCCTAAAGCACATGTGTTTGGACTGTGCGGGAAACCGGAGCACCCGGAGAAAACCCACGCCAACACGGGGAGAACATGCAAACTCCAAACAGAAATGCCAACTGGCTCAACCGGGACTCGAACCAGCGACCTTCTTGCTGTGAGGCGACAGTCCATTCACATTATAGTAATTTTCCAAGAATGTTCCAAAAACATTATTTTAAAGTTACGTGGTAACATTTACACAACTTTTAAGCAACATTATGGAAGGTTTTGAGATAGTTCCCTGTTAGCTGAGTTTGCACTTAACTGTAATAAAAGTTATGCATCTTAATTTAGCTTTACCTGTACATGTAGGTACTACTGTTAATATTAATAAGTCCTCTTCATTAACATACTTTAAAAAGTCCCTTTCATAACAGCAAGTTATTATGTTTCAAGGGCCTCACAGTGGCGCAGTGGGTAGCACATTCGCCTCACAGCAAGAAGGTCGCTGGTTCGAGCCTCGGCTGGGTCAGTTGGCGTTTCTGTGTGGAGTTTGCATGTTCTCCCTGTGTTGCCGTGGGTTTCCTCCGGGTGCTCCGGTTTCCCCCACAAGTCCAAAGACATGCGGTACAGGTGAATTGGGTAGGCTAAATTGTCCGTAGTGTATGGGTGTGTATGGATGTTTCCCAGAGATGGGTTGCAGCTGGAAGGGCATCCGCTGCGTAAAACATATGCTGGATAAGTTGGCGGTTCATTCCGCTGTGGCGACCCCAGATTAATAACAAGGGACTAAGCCGAAAAGAAAATGAATGAATGAATATTTCTACCTCAAAACCTTCTGTAATGGTGCTTAAAAGTTGTGTAAATCTTAGCACGTAACGTTAAAATAATGATTTAGGAACATTCTTGAAGTGTTGATGGAAAAATGTTCTTGGAACATTAATGTAATGTGAATGAAATGTTCTAACAACGTTTTAAATAACAATCTGAGAACATTAATATAATATTTATGTAATATTTTGCAGTGCTTTAAATAAGTACACATTCTGATGTTGACAAACATGCAAATAACTCTTTAATGATCATTTTAAAACATCTGCTAATATTACATTAAATGTGCAGATATTTATATAATGTACTAAAATTTATTTTAAATTATACTATGTCTTTTCATCAGGGCCTCACAGTGGCGCAGTGGGTAGCACATTCGCCTCACAGCAAGAAGGTCGCTGGTCGCTGGTTCAAGCCTCGCCAGTTGGCGTTTCTGTGTGGAGTTTGCATGTTCTCCCCGTGTTGACGTGGGTTTCCTCCGGGTGCTCCGGTTTCCCCCACAAGTCCAAAGACATGCGGTATAGGTGAATTGGGTAATCTAAATTGTCCGTAGTGTATGAGTGTGAATGGGTGTGTATGGATGTTTCCCAGAGATGGGTTGCAGCTGGAAGGGCATCCGCTGTGTAAAACATATGCTGGATAAGTTGGCGGTTCATTCCGCTGTGGCGACCCCAGATTAATAAAGGGACTAAGCCGAAATGAAAATGAATGAATGAATGAATGAATGAATGTCTTTTCATCAAGTAGTGCACTTTAACCATACTTCAGAGACAACATCAAAAAATTTGTACGTATCCTAATTAAGTAAACTGTAATATATATAATATTTAACAGCAAATTGACATTTTTCAAGAGTTCCCACTTAGATGATAATTGATTATAAAGCTTGTTTGGCATGCTGTCCAGGGAGAGAGCCCTGAGCTTATAGATCCTTGAGCCCAGGGGCTCCCTACCATTTGCAAGGCGAGAGGGGAGTTTGAGCTCAGGTAGATCTGGAGAACTCCCCTGCTGTAGTAGCTAATGAACAGATAGTGATTGCTCTTGAGATGACTACTTACTAGGAGCATGTCTATGATGCTGATTTGGATTAGTCAATTAACTTAAGTTGCATGTTTTTGGATGATGGGAGGAAACCGGGGAACCCGGCAGAAACCCACGTGAGCACGTGGAGTATGTGTAAACTCCACACAGAAATGTCGGCTGGCTTGGTAAGGACTAGAACCAGTGACGTTTTTGCTGTGAGGCAACAGTGCTAACCACTGAGCAACCCTGCCACCCATCTAGGAAAGGAGGAGTAGGGGTGGAAGGGGGGATTCTTCAAAATGAAGATGGCTGTGATATGAAACTTAGGGTATTTATAGTAGCTTAGGAATCGTCTGATTGATGAATCATAAACTGGATAATGCGGGACCAGCCGCAGCAATCATAAGCACGTGATCCTCTCCAAATTAGTTTATAAATAAACTTCACAAAGTGAATTTGTTAATCAGAATTTGTATAGAAAAAAAGGTATTTAGTTGAAAAGTTAGGGAACCACTGCTATAGAGAAAACATCCATACTTTCTATTTGTCCTATTAAATCTATAATAATGAGAAGCTAATTATAGATGTGCAGTTTTGGACTTACATGTGATGTTGTAATGTGTCTTGAAAAGCATGTTGACGTGATCCCAAATGAAGACAGTGCAGATTCCAGTGTTGGGCTGAGCGAAAACCACATACTGGTCATCATGAAACTCGTACGACTCCACAGACAGAGACTGGAACGAGTAGGTCTCGTATACTGCAAAATCTGCAATACAAGAATAGAGTAAATGTCACTTTCATAAACTTCTACTATGAAATGTTGGCAATAACATAATTGTCAGTCAAAATACTGTATGCTAAAGCAACACTGAAAAAAATACTTTTGCTACTTGCTCAAACTACTTATGTAATGAGTTGAACCAACACAATTCTTAAGTCTTTTTGGGGGGGGACAGCTTAATTGTTTTATGTTCAATCCACTTAAAAAAATTAAGTTAACTAATCGATTTGTGCTGGGACAACATGAAGGAATTGTGTGGAACCCAGCACTTTTTACAGTGAATATCATTGTTTTAAGGTTACATCAATTGGGAAATATTAACACCAAACAAAAGAGGAATCATAAAAATGCAGGGCCTCGCAGTGGCGCAGTGGATAGCACGTTCGCCTCACAGCAAGAAGGTCGCTGGTTCAAGCCTGACCCTTGGCTGGGTCAGTTGGCGTTTCTGTGTGGAGTTTGCATGTTCTCCCCATGTTGGCGTGGGTTTCCTCCGGTTGCTCCGGTTTCCCCCACAAGTCCAAAGACATGCGGTACAGGTGAATTGGGTAAGCTAAATTGTCCGTTGTGTATGAGTGTGAATGGGTGTGTATGGATGTTTCCCAGAGATGGGTTGCAGCTGGAAGGACATCCGCTGCGCAAAACATATGCTGGATAAGTTGGCGGTTCATTCCGCTGTGGCAACCCCAGATTAATAAAGGGACTAAGCCGAAATGAAAATGAATGAATGAATAAAAATGCAATCATGTTATTACATACTGTATAATGCAAGTTATTTTAGGATTTTAAAAACATTTGTATTCATTCATTTTCCTTCGGCTTAGTCCCTTATTTATCAGGGGTCGCCACAGCGGAATGAACCGCCAACTATTCTAGCATATGTTTTAGGCAGCGGATGCCCTTCCAGCCGCAACCCAGTACTGGGAAACACCCATACACTCTCACATTTACACACACACACACTCATACACTACGGCCAATGTAGCTAATCCAATTCACCTATAGCGCATGTGTTTGGACTGTGGGGGTAACCACTGAGCCACCGTGCCGCCTAGTGTGAGATTTTCCAGACTAAAATTGTGTCCTAGTCCAATCCTTCACTCAGAGGTGTTTATTTATTTTCAGCTAAATGGGTTATATGTACGGCAAGTGTTTTCCATTCTTCATGTAATAAATGTATTGTTCATTGTTTGTTCATGTTAGTAAATGCATTTACTAACATTAACTAATACAGCGTTTCTCAATCACGTTCCTGGAGGACCACCGGCTCTGCCTCCTTAACCAAACACACCTGATTCATCATCAGCTCATTAGCAGGGACTGAAAGACCTGTAATGGGTGTAACAGACAAAGGAGACATCCAAAACATGCAGTGCTGGTGGTCCTCCAGGAATGTGGTTGAGAAACACTGAACTAATACAACCTTCTTGTAAAGTGTTACCGTTGAAAGGATGCATGAGCAATTGTGAATCTGGAAAAAACAGGTTATGAGTGGTCTGACCTGCGCTGATGCAGTTGAAGTCTCGCGGTGTGAGCTCATGGATGCGCCGGCCCTGGAACTCAAAAGGACTGGCACAGTAAATGGGTGGAACAGACGTGTTGGTTTTCTCCATCCAGTCAACCAGCCATTTGATCTTACAGTCACAACGAAACGAGTTCCCGCGCAGGTCTCTGACAAGAGCAAAACCACAAATAACAAAACCCACAACATAATAGGCGTGAATCCAATTGACCCAAATTTACCCTAATTAAAAATACATGCTGAAATCAGAATTATTAGCCCCTCTGTATATTTTATTCCCCAATTTCTGTTTAACGGAAAAAATATTTTTTTCAGCACATTTCTAAACATAATAGTTTTAATAACTCATTTCTAATAACTAGATATTCTTCAAGATACTAGTATTCAGCTTGAAGTGACATTTAAAGGCTTCACTAGGGTAATTAGGTTAAAGTTAGGGTAATTAGGCAAGTCATTGTATAACAGTGGTTTATTCTGTAGACAATCGAAACAAATATTGCTTAAAGGGGCGAATAATATTGACCTTAAAATGGTTTAAAAACAATTTAAGCTGCTTTTATTCTAGCCGAAATAAAACAAATAAGACTTTCTCCAGAAGAAAAAATATTATAGGAAATACTGTGAGAAATTCCCGAATCTGTTAAACATCATTTGGGAAATATCTGATAATAGAGGTAATATCTGTAGTCACTCAAAGAGCATTTATTATATTTGTGTCTATGGTACATACAGATCTGTGAGGATGTCTAGGTGCTTGAAGAGCTCTCTGGGAAGAACCTGCAGGTTGTTATTGGACAGAGACCTGACATGGAGAAAAATAAAGTAAATCAGAGAGAAACACAGTATCAGTGTGCAAATGATCAAAACTCTTGGGGCTTCCCCAATCACCTCTGTTCCACAATTGCATTTGTACTGAATGTTTTATTTTTTAATTGTTTACCATGCAAAGTTATTCCACCATTTTGAGCATATTGTTAAACCTACTTTTCAAAGCCCTCCTAGGTCCCCACAGGTGTCAAACTCAGTTCCTGGAGGGCCACAGCCCTGCACAGTTTAGTTCCAACCCTAATTAAACACACGTGATCGAACTAATTAAGTCCTTCAGTCTTGTTTCAAACCTGCAGTTAATTGTGTTAAAGCAGGGTTGGAACTAAACTCTGCAGGGCTGCGGACCTCCAGGAACTGAGTCTGACACCCCTGTCTAAATCATTTGTTCAGAGAACCCCAAATGATGTATCCTGAAGCTGTAATACTAATGTTCAAGAATCAAAAACAAATCTAATCTCATAGTTTAAAGCAGGGATAAGCATAGTCATTTTGAGGGACAGGGGCACAAGTGGGAAAATGCACTTCTTACATTAATTTATTTATGTTTCTAAACAGAAAATTATCTATATTAAAAGGGGAAGTTAAGTCAAAATGAACATTTACTCACCATTTACTGTCCATCAAGTGATTACAAACCTTTTCTGAGCTTCTTTTTCTGTCCAACCCAAAAGAAGATATTTTGAAGCATGTTTGAATCCGGTAGACATTGACATTCATAGATGTTAAAAAAATATTCTATGGAAGTCAATGGCTACCAGTAACCAACATTCTATCTATATATATATATACTCACCGGCCACTTTATTAGGTAATATGCAAATGTCTAATCAGCCAATCACATGGCAGCAACTCAATGCATTTAGGTATGTAGACATGGTCAAGACGATCTGCTGCAGTTCAAACCGAGCATCAGAATGGGGAAGAAAGGGGATTTAAGTGACTTTGAATGTGGCATGAATGTGGAATGTGTTGCTGCCAGACGGGCTGATCTGAATATTTCAGAAACTGCTGATCTACTGGGATTTTGACGCACAACCATCTCTAGGGTTTACAGAGAATGGTCTGAAAAAGAGAAAATATCCAGTGAGCGGCAGTTCTGTGGGGGCAAATGCCTTGTTGATGCCAGAGGTCAGAGGAGAATGGCCAGACTGGTTCCAGCTGATAGTAAGGCAACGGTAACTCAAATAACCACTCGTTACAACCGAGGTCTGCAGAAGAGCATCTCTGAACACACAACACGTCCAACCTTAAGGCGGATGGGCTACAGCAGCAGAAGACCACACCGGGTGCCACTCCTGTCAGCTAAAAACAGGAAACTGAGGCTACAATTCACACAGGCTCACCAAAATTGGACAATAGAAGATTGGAAACGTTGCCTGGTCTGATGAGTCTTGATTTCTGCTGCGACATTCTGATGGTAGGGTCAGAATTTGGCATCAACAACATGAAAGCATGGATCCATCCTGCCTTGTATCAATGGTTCAGGCTGGTGGTGGTGGTGTAATGGTGTGGGGGATATTTTCTTGCCACACTTTGGGCCCATTAGTACCAATTGCGCATCCTGTCAATGCCACAGCCTACCTGAGTATTGTTGCTGGACCATGTCCATCCCTTTATGACCACAGTGTACCCATCTTCTGATGGCTACTTCCAGCAGGATAGGCGCGTGCCATGTCATAAAGCGCGAATCATCTCAGACTGATTTCTTGAACATGACAATGAGTTCACTGTACTCAAATGGCCTCCACAGTCGCCAGAACTCTATCCAATAGAGCACCTTTGGGATGTGGTGGAACGGGAGATTCGCATCATGGATGTGCAGCCGACAAATCTGCAGCAACTGCATGATGCAATGATGTCGATATGGACCAAAATCTCTAAGGAATATTTCCAGTACCTTGTTGAATCTATGCCATGAAGGATTAAGGCAGTTCTGAAGGCAAGAGGGGGTCCAACACGGCATTAGTAAGGTGTACCTAATAAAGTGACCGGTGAGTGTATAAATGTTTTATTTTTATTCTTTTCACCAAAAGGAAAAAACAGTTTTGGAACAAGTGAACAGTGAGTAATTGATGATATAATGTTTATTTTAGTAAAAACAGTCCCTTTAACGCAACTCTGAATTGTCAATTTATTTTAATTTCCTCACACTTACTCAATTGTTTCATGTTGTTTAATTGTTCAACAGTTGTCTACAAAATAATCTGTTTGCCAACTTCACATATGACCATATTCTTCTTTAAAATCCCTTAATATTATCACAAGAACAGGCTACAACAAAGGAATCCAAGCCACAATGCGCAAAAGCACTAAGCTTGTTGTAAAACGAACCCCTTGGATCTGCTTCATAAGACATGCGTTAACCCCCCGGCAGCTTTTTATTAACATTATTTCATTTATTTTAATGAATGCGCAGACTGCTGATTCCTGTATATGATTAAGAAATACGTACAGATGCGTCAAAGACTTGAGTCCTCTGAACGTGTGCTTCGACAGCGCTTGGATGTCGTTGTTCTCGATAAATCTGCGAGAAAGCAGAGCGAGAAAACAATATGGGAATTAAACGAACCATTTAAAGCATGTAAATGAGCTTGACCAACAACTCATTAGTCAGACAGCCACAATATACATTTGCAGATAAAGATTTAGGAGATTTGTGCCATTTGAGATCGAAAGATTAGGGCAGGGATATTAATCCGATGGCATTTTCTCTATTTACTGTAATAAATGGTGAGAATGTGAAGGGACGCAGCCGGTTCCCTGATGGATTCATGAGTCTCAGTGTTCAGGAAAATGAAGCCTGCCGCATTGGCCGCGTTAAAGCTCTTAGCTTAATGACACTGAGGTTGTGGGCGTTTTCATTAATGCTAAAAGCTTTCTGCAAATTGCAAGGCCTTCCCCTCGCTCTCTTTTATCTTATTCACTCTCTTTCTGCAGTCGACGAGCTGCCAGCGCTTTCGTCTGGAAGACAACGCTGGCTGAATCTTAAGGAGAAGCCACAGAAAACACACAACCTGCATGATGATCAGAGACTGATTCAGTATTTAATATCTATATATAACGATATAGTATTCTCATTTGTCTCGGTGTGTGTGAAAAAAGTAGAGTTGCGTCTCAAATGACACACTATGCACTTACACTATACACTTATACACTTATGCAGCCAACTGTGTAGTGTAGAGTTTAGTGTCGTCCCAAATGGAACACTAATGTATTTTTTACTAAACAGAAATTCAAACCGTTTCACAGGTGACGTTTAATGGTTGCCAAATTAGGGAAATAAAACCAAACTACTAAATAGTACCTATCTAGAGTACAACCATATTCACCATCGGGAGGCGGCATAATCACTTACATGGGAGAATTTGGTTTCACAATCCAAAATAAATAGAATAACCCAACCTAAGTGTCTGATAGCTAATCAATTAGTTGACTAGATTAGTTGAATTAATCAGTAAAAGCAATTAAACAACCTGTAATCTAGAAGTTTTAAAGGCTAGAAGATATGTATAGGTCTTTAAAACTAACTTAACAAACCCCTTAAAGGGATAATCTTCAAAAACCTCATCATTTATTATCCCTCATGTGGTTTAAAACCTGTATGAGTTTCTTTCTACTGTTAAACACAAAAGAAGATACTATGAAGAATGCTGGAACCCATCAAATTTCTTCTAAAATACCTTCTTCAATCCAAAATAAATACAATAACCCAACCTCTGTGTCATTTTCCTTTGGCTTAGTCCCTTAATTAGGGGTTGCCACAGCGGAATGAACCACCAACTTATCCAGCATATGTTTTACATAGCGGATGCCCTTCCAGCTGCAACCCAGCACTGGGAAACACCCATACACAAGCATACGACAAATTTAGTTAATTCAATTCACCTATAGCGCATGTGTTTGGACTCAAACTCCACACAGAAATGCCAACTGGCCCAGCCAGGACTCAAACCAGCGACCTTCTTGCTATGAGGCAACAGTGCTTACCACTGAGCCACCGTATTGCCTAAAATACCTTCTTTTTGATTTTAATTTAATTTAAAAAAATGTTTTGGTGAACTATCCCTTTAAGAGTTGTCACTATTAGCACATCTGCTATATTATGTAATGAAATGTTTGCAATTTGGCAAGAAACTAGTTCGAATGCTCACAGCTGTTAAGGAATGTGTTTGGCATCAACCAAAAGACCTTTCAATATTATGTACGGGAAAGTATTTGCTGTTTCACTTATGGACAAAACCACAAAATCTGTGCTGAATCGATATGTATTTGGCACATCCTCCAACATGAGGCATTGTGGAAAGCAAAGAGCAGAAAAAAGTAATCAACTGCTACGCTGACAATAGAGAGACAGACAAAGGAAGGGAAAGCAATCAAAAGAAGTTAAATCTGGCTCTGCAAATGATCCCTGACCTCCTATAAGCATCAACACTTCAAACTGGAATTCATGGGAAATCATTTGTATGAACATTATTATACAAATACCAAAACTTCTGAGGAAAAATCTGAGGAAGATGCTCCGGAAAATATTCTAGTTGTGCTCTCAGTTATTATAGAAGAACAATCTGCGTCATGCAAAAACCATTGCTGCGTCCCAATTTGCATACTATCCGTCCTAAATATTAGTGTCATAGTATGTTGAAATGAGTACTCCAAAGAAATTGGAAGTGCAGAGCCGTGCGTATTATACTAATTAATACAAATGAAAGCTCGTTAACATTATTAATAGGCTACTGAGCGGATGATGTTGTTGGTTTTCAGTTTTTACTTTCATTTTTAAAGCGTCTGCTAGTTATTTTATTTCCAAGATCTGAGGTGAACTATCTGCTGCTGCTTTCAGTAGTATGACAATAAATGTCACGTAAATAGTATTTAAACTCACATTAGGAGCATTTAACACTGAATAAAGCCCATAATCAGTACCTGAGGTGATCATGTCATAGTATTTTATGCTGTTGTTCTTCCATGAAGTTGCAGAAATAGAAAGCATTTCTAAAATAGAAATTGTGTATGTCGCTGTCGCAGATAGTAAGGACAAAAACTCCTTTTAACATAGAAAATATAGCTTTTATAGCGTGTTGTTGGGACATGGTGTGATGTCATGAGCATGCCAAACCAACAGATGGCGATATTACCTTAAACATAAAGCCATGTAGGCCAATCAGAAGCCTGAACAAATAATTAGTTTTCATTTTGAGTCACCTGATACTGCGTTTGCATGTGGACAAATGGCCAAACTGCGCAGAAAAGGCTGCGGTTTTAAAAAAAAACACACGTTTGTTGACAGGGCCTGAGGGTAACTCAATAAATCTCCCTTCAAAATGCAGCAGAAGACATTCTGAGACAAATAATACGTCCATCTGTTGGACAGATCATCAATTCACCGACCCACTCATCTGTCTTTCAGGCCAGCCATCGATTAGGCTATCTCTCTCTCTCTCTCGCTCTGTCTGTCCATTCATTCCTCCATCCAGAAAACATACTTACAAATACTGCAGGTGTCCAAGACCAGAAAAAGCATCATCAGAGATCACAGTGAAAGTGTTTGAGTTCAACAGCCTGTGGAGAATGAAAAGAGAGATATACAGCTGAAGAAAGAATTAATAACCCTCATGAATCATTAGCCTCCCTGTGTATGTTTTCCCTCAACTACTCTTTAATGCAAAGAACATAACTAAACATAATAGTTTAATAACTCATTTCTAATAACTGATTTCTTTATCTTCGCCATGATGACAGCACATAATATTAGACTACACATTCTTCAAGATACTAGTATTCAGCTTAAAGTGACATTTAAAGGCCTAACTAGGTTAATTAGGCGAGTTAGGGCAATTAGGCAAGTCATTGTATAACGGTGGTTTGTTCTGTAGACAATTTAAACAAATATTGCTGAAGGGGGCGAATAATATTGACCTTAAAATGTTTTTAAAAAAATTAAAAACTGCTTTTATTCTAGTCGAAATAAACCAAATAAGACTTTCTCCAGAAGAAAAAATATTATAGGAAATACTGTGAAAAATTCCCGAATCTGTTCAACATCATTTGGGAAATATTTGAAAAAGAAATTCACAGAAGGGGTAATAATATAGTATAATAATAGTATAAGTGCTTTTATTGAGATATTCAGCCCTCCCGAAAATATTTAATATTTCCCAAGTGATGTTTAACAAAAAAAGGAACTTTTTTTCATAGTATTTCCTATTATATTTGTTCTTTGAAGAAAGTTTCATTTTTTTTAGTTTGACTGGAAAAATATTGGTAAAAACTGCTGTGGGCGATATTATTAGCCCCCTTTCTGGATTTCCTCCAATCGCTCCATATCTCTAGAAAAACAAATTCTGTGCATTTCTGAAGTGTGCCTCACAAAAGTGAGTGAGCTTGACAAACCACCTGTAGAAACACTTGTCTCTCCATATCCACTTTGCTTAAACTCAATCTTACAAGGACTCAATAACCAAAACAATGTTTGCCTGTGAATGTACCACAAATCATGTTGCACTGCGACCTTAAATACCTCTTTTGCACAATATTGTTCTGTCTTATGTAAAAGTACTTGTATGGTCTGTCTTAGGTTATGAATATAGTTAAGTATTTATAGTACAGTATATGTATAGTTAGTTAGTATATATAGTTGGATTACAGCTCCGCTATGTTATGTTTAGGTTTAAAACAGCTCTTATGTCCAGTGTTGTGTTTATATTCAGGGTATATACAGGAATCAGAGAGTGAGATTCAATGTCTTTCAAGACCTTTTTAACACACTTTCTATATATTTTAAGACCTCATCGGCTTTTTAGGTTTCAACCAGTAAAATTGGCGACAACTTGCATTAAAGTAGGTGGCGCCTAAAGAAAAGCAGGAATAATGGTGTTGTCTTAGTTACTACAGTAACTAAAGCAAGATGATGTCAAATTCAGCAGGATTTTATCGATTTCATAAACTACACAGCTTAAATTTGTCTATAAAAGATATATTCCTGTACTTTTCTGGTAGCCATCACGCTCTCGAACTTATCGTTAACTTTTGTGTGTCATATTGTACATTTTTTATACATAAATTATTAGTTCCTAAAGACAATACCTAGACTTAATATTTTCATGCTGAAATGTCATTCATTGTTGAATCTCTTAAATTCATTCATTCATTCATTTTCATTTCGGCTTAGTCCCTTTAGTAATCTGGGGTCGCCTCAGCGGAATGAACCGCCAACTTATCCAGCATATGTTTTACGCAGCGGACGCCCTTCCAGCTGCAACCCATCACTGGGAAACATCCACACACACTCATTCACACACATACACTATGACAATTTCATTAATCATAATTTTCTTTTTGGCTTAGTCCCTTTATTAATCTGGGGTCGCCACAGCGGAATGAATCGCCAACTTATCCAGCATATGTTTTATGCAGTGGATGCCCTTCCAGCTGCAACCCATCACTGGGAAACATGCACACACACCCATTCACACACATACACTACGGACAATTTAGCTTACCCAATTCACCTATACCGCATGTTTTTGGACTGTGGGGGAAACCGGACCACCCAGAGGAAACCCACGCCAACACGGGGAGAACATGCAAACTCCACACAGAAATGCCAACTGACCCAGCCGGGGCTCGAACCAGCGACCTTCTTGTTGTGAGGCGAACGTGCTACCCACTGTGCCACCGTGAGGCCCACAACTAGGAATTGTATAATCCAAAATTATACAAAATTTAAGGCCATGTAAAATACCATTTAATACTTTTTAAGGGCCTTAAATTTCTCTAAAATGGTTGATCAATTTTTAATACTTTTTAAGACCCCGCGGACACCCTGATATTTATGATTATGTTCATTTTTATAGCACCGTGGTCCTGTGAGACACAATCTTTCGTTGCACTGTATGTCCACACATGTAGCAGAATGACAATAAATCTTGAACTTGAACTTAAGATTTTTTTTTTTTAATTGGCTACAAAACAAACCAATATTGTACGATTAACCTAACTTGCCTAGCTCGTTCTGTAGCCAATCTGATGATAATAATATTGATCTTTTTGCATTTTAAATTAAAAAAACTGCTTTCATTCCAGTCAAACTAAAACAAATAAGTCTTTCTCCAGAATAAAACAAACATGACTGGAAATACTGTGAAACATCTCTTGAGAAATGTATAAAAAGAATGAAAATTACACAGGAGGCTAATAATTTTGACTTCAAATGTATACATGTTCATATATAATATTTCAGTATGGGTTCAAAGGCAGCATTGCTTTGCTTGAAAGATCACCTTGTAAATGGAGTATGACTGCCTTTGAAATTTATGAAGCCACAATTAATCCTGCGGCTGAAAGCACATCTTGCCTTTTGGTCTCGAATATCAGATCGAACCGCAGAGCTTCACGATATCTGACTGCTATATGCTAATTATTCCAGCAAGGAACAGAACGAGACGTACAGATTTTTGTGCTGACAGCGGATTTGTGTCTGTGCACACAAACAACATTGCATTTACATATTCAAATATAGTTTAACCCCTTAACTGTCACCTTTTGAACATGACATTCCTTCATTTTCCTTCGGTTTAGTCCCTTATTAAATCACTTTTATTGAGTGAAAAGCTTATTTATCAGGGGTCGCCACAGCAGAATGAACCGCCAACTATTCCAGCATGTTTTTACGCAGCGGATGCCCTTCCAGCCGCAACCCAGAAGTGGGAAACACCCATACACTCTCACATTCACACACACACACACACTCATACACTATGGCCAATTTAGCTAATTCAATTTACCTATAGCGCATGTGTTTGGACTGTGGGGGAAACCGGAGCACCCGGAGAAGAAAGCACACAGAAATGCCAACTGGCCCAGCCATGACTCGAACCAGCGACCTTTTTGCTGTGAGACAACAGTGCTCACCACTGAGTCAACGTGCTGCTTTCAAATTTAAATGAATGCGAATCGTCAACGCTTTGGTGCTTAGATTTTTCATTAAAAAAAAAAAAAACTAATAAAAGTTAAATAATAAAAAAAGTGATGCGCCTTTTGTTCATGAAAATAATAAAACAATAAATGTATATTTTAATACATTTCGTAAAATAAAATATGTATTTTACAAACCAGTTTCAGACTCAAATTGACTAAATCAAAAAGTTAAATATCTAAACAATTTATATTCCAAATTTGAGGTTAATATCTCCAAAAATGAGCTTTAAATAAGATTTAGTTTGGCCGCAGTAGATGCCATTCAGTTTCCATTAGTGACCGTACAACAGCGCCCCCTATGTGTTGATTAATCTGAACGTTATGTTTTCATACTTTTAACAATATTTGTAAAGTAGACCTAAAATTCTAAAGTAATACAGGAAATTTTGTGGTATTTGATTTGAATTTAGCCTCTAAAAGTCATCTAAAAGCATAAAAAAATAGATACTTGTGGATTGCTGTAGCAAAGTAATGCTTTACGACGCCGATGAGTATCATTCTTGCAAATTAATAAATAACTGATCCTCAGTAATACCATAAATCAGTCACCAGATATGAAAACTAGAAATGTTAAGCTTTCCACTGATATATAGTTTGTTAGTCTACATTGGGGCCTCACGGTGGTGCAGTGGGTAGCACGATCGCCTCACAGCAAGAAGGTCGCTGGATCGAGCCTCGGCTGGATCAATTGGCATTTCTGTGTGGAGTTTGCATGTTCTCCCCGTGTTGCCGTGGGTTTCCTCCGGGTGCTCCGGTTTCCCCCACAAGTCCAAAGACATGCGGTATAGGTGAATTGGGTAGGCTAAATTGTCCGTAGTGTATGTGTGTGAATGAGTGTGTGTGGATGTTTCCCAGTGATGGGTTGCAGCTGGAAGGGCATCCGCTGCGTAAAACATATGCTGGATAAGTTGGCGGTTCATTGCGCTGTGGCGACCCCAGATTAATAAAGGGACTAAGCCGAAATGAAAATGAATGAATGAATGAGACTACATTGTATAGTTAGACTACATATAGTATGTTAGACTGCAATGTTATGGTTTAAAAATGTAACCATAAAGAGTTCCACAGGTTGAAATTGACAGAAAAAATATCTGAAAAAATATCAAAGTTAAATATCTGAACAAATTATATTACAAATTTGAAGTGCTGAAGAAAAAAAAGAAGAGCTTTGAGTAAGATTTTATTTGGCTGCAGTACCAGACATGACCACTAGATACTCACCTTCCATTAGTGACCATACAAGAGCGCCTCCTGTGTTTTAAGGAATACGAACCATATCTTTTCATACTTTTGACAATATTTGTAAAGTAGACGTAAGGTTATAAAGCAGTACATGAAGTTTGGTGGTATTTGATTTGAATTTAGCCTCTAAAAGTCATCTAAAATATGTGGATTGCTGTAGCAAAGTATTGCTTTACAACTCTGGTTAAGTATTCTTGTTACAAATTATTCCCCGGAGGAGCTGGAGGAAGTGTCTGGGGAGAGGGAAGTCTGGGGTTCTCTCCTAAGACTGCTACCCCCGCGACCCGGCCCCGGATAAGCGGTTGAAAATGAATGAATGAATGAATGTTGCTCAATAATATCTAACTAAAAGCATTCAGCAGATATGGAAACTAGAAATGTTGAGCTTTCAAATAATAAATAATTGATCATGGTTGTTTTAAGTTTAGACTACAATATTACGGTTTAAATATGCAACCGTAAATAATCCCACAGGTTGTAGGGTGACAGTAAATGTATTTTAATCTAATGCTCTACTTATGTAAATAAAAAACAGTGATAAAATATGTATTAAGAAGTCTTAGACCTTTCAACGAATATATAGTTTGTCATTATATTAGGATTTAATCACAAACAAGTGACGTAAACTTAATGTGACAGTTAAGGGGTTGCTTTTACATTTAAAGAATTGCATTGCAGTAAATATAGAAAGCACTGCATATCTGATTTCATTTGTTTACTGATTCGGTGTCATGCTGTCATGTGAAAACAAACTTCTCTGTTGTGTCTTTCTGGCAGGCAGGAGGAGGACAGAAAAGCTGTTGTTGTTCTGTGTGTGTGGGCAGTCTGTAAATGGAGGGTCTGTCACTGATACACATCACACTACAGCTCAGACACACACACAGACAGACAGTTCTTGCGGCTTTTCACACATTTTCCAACACGCAGGCCATAATAAGAGAATGCGGAGGAGGATTATTGTGCTTATCTAGTACTTACAGAAACTGCAGCAGGTGCATGTGGGAAAAAGCTCCTTCAGGAATCCCTGTGAAGGCGGCGTTCACCATAGTCCTGATTGAAAGAAAGAAGAAAAAAGAAACCACTAACATTATAATCATGGTCAAAAAATATAGATGCTGTTACTTGGGGAAGTGTCTTCATAATATCTGAAAACCTCATGTTAGAAGGTCTCTGAAATCTTGCCCCAAGTGAACATTTAAATACCATACATTAACCCATTTTTATCCCATGTTGTGAATGCTTTTCCACACACAAAAAACTTTTTTTTGTTTGTTTTTCTGTAGTTACTTGGCCAAAAGTTAGTGGATAGTTCAACAAAAAATTGACATTTTCTCACACTTAAGTGGTTCTAAACTTTTCTGTTGAACACAAAACTAGATGTTCTGAAGAATGTTGGAAAAACACAGCCATTGACATCCATCTGAACTGCTCTTCACACCACCATTAACACCTCATCCACCCCCCGTCTCCCCCACACCTGCACTTCAGTTCAGTGAAGATGATGTGCACCAGGTTTTCCGGAAACAGAAGAGGAAAAAAGCACCAGGCCCAGATCTTGTAACACCAGCCTGTCTAAAATCTTGTGCTGACCAACTGGCCCCCATCTTCACCCTGATCTTCAACAGATCACTGGAGCTGTGTGAAGTGCCCTCCTGCTTCAAACGCTCCACTATCATACCCATCCCAAAGAAACCAAAACTTACAGGGCTAAATGACTACAGTCCGGTGGCGCTAACATCTGTGGTCATGAAGTCTTTTGAAAAACTGGTGCTGGCCCATCTGAAGAACATCACTAAACCCTCACTGGATTCTCTTCAGTTTGCCTACAGAGCAAACAGGTCTGTGGATGATGCAGTCAATATGGGACTGCATTATGTTCTGCAACACCTAGACAGACCAGGGACCTATGTGAGGATCTTGTTTGTTGACTTCAGCTCGGCTTTTAACACTATCATCCCAAAACTTCTGTCTGTCAGTGGATCAACAGCTTCCTAACGGACAGGCAGCAGCTGGTAAAGCTGGGAAAATTCACATCCAGTATCCGCACAATCAGCACTGGCGCCCCCCAGGGGTGTGTTCTCTCCCCTCTGCTCTTCTCCCTGTACACGAATGACTGCACTTCAAAGGACCCCTCTGTCAAGCTCCTGAAGTTTGCAGACGACACCACACTTATCGGCCTCATTCAGGACGGTGATGAGTCTGCTTACAGACAGGAGGTTAAGGAGCTGGCTGTCTGGTGCAGTCACAACAACCTGGAGCTGAACACGCTCAAAACAGTGGAGATGAAAGTGGACTTCAGGAGAACCCCCCCTGCTCTCCCCCCACTGAGCATCATGGACAGCATTGTGGCAGCAGTGGAGTCATTCAGGTTCCTGGGCACCACCATCTCTCAGGACCTGAAGTGGGACACTCACATTGACTCCATTGTCCAAAAAGCTCAACAAAGGCTGTACTTCCTTCGTCAGCTGAGGAAGTTCAACCTTCCAAAGGAGCTGCTGAAACACTTCTACACTTCCATCATTATATCAGTCCTCTGCACTTCAATAACTGTCTGGTTTAGCTCAGCTACCCAATCCGACCTCCGAAGACTACGTCGAATAGTTCGGACTGCTGAGCGAATCACTGGTACAACCCTCCCTACTCTCCAAGAACTGTACTTATCCAGAGCGAGCAGAAGGGCTGCCAAAATCACTCTGGAGCCCTCACACCCAGCACACTGCCTCTTTGAACTTTTACCTTCTGGTCGACGCTACAGAGCACTGTGCACCAGAACAGCCCGACACAGAAACAGTTTCTTCCCTCAGGCAATCCATCTTATGAACACTTGATGATAGTAATTGTGACAAACATCACTACTTGCTATACACTTTAGACACATACACTTATTTAAAACATACTTTACATGCCAGTTTGCACATAATAGCTGCACATATAACGCTGTATATAGTAATATACCTGTACATACACCTGTCAACCTGCATATCTGCATTCACTACTTACTTCTATTTTTGAAATATATTTATTATCTGTTTTTTGTCCTGTCTTTGTGTTTCTGTTGCACTGTAGAAGCTTCTGTCACCAAAGCAAATTCCTCGTATGTGTGAACATACCTGGCAATAAAGCTCTTTCTGATTCTGATTCTAATCGCTTTAAAAGCAACAGGTTTACTCACTTTATTACAGTAAAGTCAACTAATCGCTTTAAAAGCAACAGGTTTACTCACTTTATTACAGTAAAGTCAACTAATCGCTTTAAAAGCAACAGGTTTACTCACTTTATTACAGTAAAGTCAACTAATCGCTTTAAAAGCAACAGGTTTACTCACTTTATTACAGTAAAGTCAACTAATCGCTTTAAAAGCAACAGGTTTACTCTCTTTATTACAGTAAAGTCAACTAATCGCTTTAAAAGCAACAGGTTTACTCACTTTATTATAGTAAAATCAACTAATCGCTTTTTACACTGTAGGATCAGAGTATGTACTTAAGACTTATTATTTTAGATTTAGGGTCTTTGAATAACTCTACATGTAACACTTGGTTTTTAATGAATAGTCCAACAGAAGCACCTCTTTTTCCCAGAGTATTTGATGAAAGTAATTTGAATCCAAGTTTGAGCGGTTATCTTTGGCCTTTTATTTTAGACAGTTGCTCCTCACACCTGAAAGAATTTAATTATTGGAAAGTAGGACACAGATCTCGCTTCCCTTTTATATTCTCAGTCTGAGAATAAGGGCACCATCCGAGTGCAGATTTCTACGATAGTCGGCTTACATAGAAAAACTAAAACAGCTTGCCTTCTCCAAAACTTATAAGTTGAAGGCAAAATTGTTATCCCTCGTGTGAAGTTTAATTTCTTTTTCAAATATTTACAAAGTGATGTTTAAGAGAGCAAGGACATTTTTTTCCACAGTATTTCTTATTATGTTTATCTTCTTTAAAAATCTGTTTTATTTCTTTTAGATCATCTACAATATTATTATTGATATACAGCGGGGAAAATGAGTATTGAACACTATAAGTATTGAATAATATTTCTAAAGGTTCTGTTGACATGGAATTGAACCAGATTGTTGGTAAAAACCCAAACAATACAAACATAAAAATAAAACAAAACAAAGAAAATCTAAAAAATGAGTTGTATAATGAATCTTGATGCTTCTGTGGCTCTCGTCTATCAAATCTGAGCTTTATTTTGTGTTTTCTATTACATTCAGGTCAGGTGATTGGCTGGGCCGTTCTCTACAGCTTGATTTTCTTTCTCTGAAAGCATTTGAGAGTTTCCTCGGCTGTGTTTTTGCTGAAATGTCCACCCTCGTTTCATCTTCATCCTCCTGCTTATGTAGATGTTGGACTGAAGCAGCTGATATTCATTTACAGTGAGGAAGGGCAGAGGGTTGCTGAAGAACTATTGAGAGATTTCAGCTGCTGTCTGGGCTTTCACTGCCGGAATACACCTCCCTTTCTTCATGTGTTCAATACTTTTTCCCTGCGTCATTTCATTTTATTACGGATAACTTCATTTGTAAACTAAGTAGATTTGTTTTCTTTGCGAATATGAATTTCTTTGGTTGTTACCAACATCTGGAGAAAATTTCAAGTCAACAGCACCTTTAGAAATATGTTTTCTGAGAAAAATGGTGACGTGCACTCAAAAAAATATATTTTTTTGCTTGTTCAACCTACTTATTTAAAATGAGCTGAAACAACACAATTCTTAAGATTTCATTGGAACAACTTAATTGTTTTATGTTCAATCCACATAAATTTGTTAAAAGTGTTAAGTTAACTTAATCGATTTGTGTTGGGACAACATGAATGAATTGTGTGGAACCCTGCATTTTTTACAGTGTGTTTAATCCTTATTTCCCCCACTGTATGTTTTCTATTTTCTATAAAATAAACCACTGTTGTCTAATGACTTGCCTAATTAACTTAACTTACCTAGTTAACCCAATTAAGCCTTTAAATGCCATTTTAAGCTGAATACTAGTTTCTTGCAAACTAACTAGTGAAGTATTATGTACTGTCATCATAGTAAAACATTTTATTAGAATTTACTTATTAAAACTATTGTTAAAAACTATTGTGTTCTTTTCTGTTAAACATCAGTTGTGAAATATAATATTTTCATTAATAATTTTGTGTGTAGACATTTAATATTACACTTTATAGTATATAATAATGAAATACTACATCAAGCTTATATTGTAAATCATCAACAGATTAACATGGAAAGATATTGAAGCAGCTAATGAATTAAATGCAATAATATTCTGCCACAGAGAGATAGAGGATGGTAATTGAGGTCTCAGTGGTCAAGTCTCTTCAGCAGACGTAAGGGGACTTCTCTCTGGGAAAAAAGAGCAGCATAAAGACTTCATCTCCTCTTCTTTCCGCTGACGCTCGGTTCTTAAGCCTGTTCAGTTTAAAGAAATAGTTCACCTGAAACACTGAGTAAAAACCCTGTAAATTCAAGTCTTCTCAAGCCATACAGTACAACTGATGTACTGTATATGATTGTTCACTAATAAGTTCCCTTTCCCCCAATAAACATGGTTGACGTTTTAAAATGTAGGGCGATATTGAGCACTTTATGATGTTTTTTGTCCTTTTATATGTTCACTAACTGTCAATATATGGAACAAAACATCCATCCATGTATCTATCTATTGGTTCAGACTATATAGTATATATTTAGTCTCTATTGAAACACATTATTGACTGTGTTATGACTGTAATAATTTAACACTTTTCAATAAGGTCCAATTGCTATACATCTGTTAACACAATAACTAAAATGCACTAACACTGATAAATTCATTTGTTACAGTATATTTATTAGTCTTAAGAGTAATAAGACTGCTCGGCATTGTTAGTTATCTCAGATCCATCACATAATATTACCAAACACAACTTTTGCTTTAAATGTATTTGTCAGTCCCTCCGGGATTTTGCAGGGACATTTTATTTATATATTTGCGGCCTAATATGGTTTTGTGATGGCTTTTGTCAAAACTTATGGCATTACTTGCTTCAATTAGTGTGTTTTACTCACTTTTTTTTACAAACCATTGGACTAATAAAATCATAGGGACTGATTTGTAAATATCGAAAGATTGACTTTAATTTAAAGGGATAGTTCACCCAAATATGAAAATTATGTCATCATTTACTTGTTCCTGATTGACTTTCTTTCATCCAAGATATTTGAAACAAAAGCTAAACAAATGTAACCATTGACTTCCACAGTATTTGTTTTTCCTAATATGGAAGTCAATGGTTACACGTGTCCAGCGTTCTTTGAAATATCTTCTTTTGTGTTTAAGAGAAGAAACCCATAAAGGTTTGAAACCAATTGAGGGTGAGTAAATAGTGAGCAATTTTAAATTTTTGGGTGAATAATCCCTTTACCTAACACTAAATTAAACCTTATGTTAAACTGTTACATTTTACGTCAAAATTCTCAAGAAATGACACCACAAGTCCACTTGACAGGTGAAATAAGTGTCAATTCAAGTGTCTCCTTATCCTTAAATCATTCATGTTACTGAG
This sequence comes from Danio choprae, assembly GCA_903798125.1. NCBI lineage: Eukaryota > Metazoa > Chordata > Actinopteri > Cypriniformes > Danionidae > Danio > Danio choprae. The sequence continues at coordinate 756,181 of CAIGQW010004624.1, read as the reverse complement.
AAAATGTTTTATGGGCAAATGACAGCAGACATATCTAACTTTAAAAAAATCAAAAAGGTATTTCGAGTACTTACAGAGAGATGATTCCTGTAGGAAAGCTCTTGGGAATGACTTTGGTGTCCACGCAGAAGGCGCTGTCTTTAGTACAGGAGCAGGTGGCAGGACACCGTGGGCTTTTAGGAGCTTTGCGGCCCGGTGCCGTCCCAAACATACAGAAGAGCAGCACGCAAACACACAACCTCCAATCTGGCCATAGTAGAGTCCGTCTGGGCCTCGTTTCCACCATCTTCCAGCTTCTTCTCGTCTCTGGCCGGACTTGTTTCAATCTAGAAATGCAGACAGCTGAATAGGCCTGTTTAGTATGCAATCCTTATTAAGCAAACTGCAATAGCAGAAGCTCCAGGAGTGAATACGAGCCGGACACTGATAAGAGTGACTGGTGTTCCCTGTGTGTGTGTAAGTGTGTATTGGGTTTTCTCAGTGTTCTCCGCAGTCTCTCTCTCTCTCTCTTTCTCTCTCAGCGGTGCAGCTGTCAGAGCACAGACTGCAGGAGTGTGTCAGCTCCGCACACTCTCAGCCTCAACGCTGAATTATTAACAATCGCACAGACCAACTCTACAGCAGCAGAAGGAAACAGAGTGGGATTGGAGCAAGATGAAGAGGCTACGGGTCAGTGGAGGATGCACTAAATAACGTACTGCAAGGCAAGCCTCTTGATTACACGAAAACCAGTAATAAATATATGGGTCGCATCTATAAGGATTAAGATTGTGTTCAATTGCACCAAGGTTTAAACTAGAGACCTGCTATAATCTTGTTGCTCCATTGCTTTAAGCTCAGATTTAAAGTAAAAAAATTGACAATGTTTATTTTGCTAGCGCATATTGTTTTGGTAATAGTGTTGGCAAACGTATCGAGTTCGGTACCAATCGGTACTGAAATTTTAAAAACCTCCATTTTCCACATTTGAGCGCGTTCTAAGGGTGCTTTCACAACTACACATTTGTTTTGGAACCTGGTGCATATGCCCCCTTAGCTCAGTTGGTTTGGGCATATGTGAATCACACCACAATCACACTCTGATCCACGCCAAAACAATCGTTTTGAGACCACCTGAATGAAGTGGTCTCGGCTCTAGAACTTTAAAACTCTCCAGTGTCGTCTGTGTATCCGTGTTGGCACTCGGTGAACAGCGGTAAAGAGTGGTGAACTTATGATCTTCACGGCCAATCGCAGTCATTGCTGTTGAGCACAATGACCAATCAGTGGTGTTTAAGAACGTGCTCAACAGTGCTCAAATGTTCGCGTGAAATGAATGTTTTTAAAATTTCAGTATCGACTGGCACCGAACTCGATACTTTTGACAGCGTTATTTGGTAATCTTTAATCAAAGTCTGAGTATTTGCTTCTGCATTTGGATTGGCTCCTTCTCTGATGATGTCATTTTGATGCTTCAGCCACAGTATGCTTAGCCACGTCTCTCTTACCATTAGTTTGCTATGAGGGAATAATGCGCAAAAATAGAAAGCCCCGCCCCCTACTCAACATCCCGTTTCAGTTGGAAGCACATCAACAGACTGAAATAAAATCTCAGCAACTTCTGGTTCACGCAGGCTTTAAGTTTCATCTATTGAGGAGGTTTTAACCTGTCACAATGGCCGCAATTATTTGGTGCTCCTCGCAGATTTATTTTATTTTGTCAAACGTTTTGGGACACTCCTAAATACAGGTTTTGGTGTTACAGAGTTTGGTGGGGGGGATTATGGTGTGGACTTATTTTTAGAGGAGTTTTTTATGGGTGAGTGAGTTTGGTGTGGAGGAACTGGACTGGCCTGCACAGAGTCCTGACCTCAACATGACTGATCACCTTTAGGATGAATTAGAGTGGAGACTCTGAGCCAGGCCTTCAATCCAACAACAGTGCCTGACCTCACAAATGTTTTCTAAAAGAATAGTCAAAAAATCCCATAAACAGACTCAAAACCTTCTCTCACCAGGACTATAAACTCCCTGTGCATCACATTGTCTGGTATCTAATACAGAAAAGGACTCACCCAATCATCTGATTGAATCATCACGATCTTAATTCTCCAGCGTCTCTCCTCTTAATTCTGTGTGTATGTGCTCAAAACGTACCTGTTGTCATCATTCCCATAAACCAGCTGCTGGAAACCATCGACCAGTACTCGTCCCACACGCCTGTGTGTAAAAGATATTGCTTCAGTTATACTGATCAGTTATATCACGAACTTTAACTAGTTCAAGTTTTCTCACCTGCCATTCCTGTTGAGTTTGCATCTGTTCAATAAACCCCCGTTTGGTATCATTTACACATACAGTATATAATATTCAGACGTTTAAACTCACCAATGTACATGATAGACCACATCGAATATAGGTATATAAGGAGTATTCCTTCAAAACAACCATCTCTAGTACTGACCCATATGAAAAAATACTACTTTTTTTAACCATGCTATAGTAAAGTGTATTATATTGTATGTATTATGGTATTTTCAACACTTTAATCGATGCTTTAACGTAATTATCATGAACTGATAAACTGTAATAAATTCTGTAGTATTTTTTTAGCTTTTATTATTACTGTAAACTGTGGTGAAGTATAGTATACACTTTAGTATACCATAACTACAAAATTACCACATTGGATTAATTTAAGTACTTTACTACAGCATGGTTCAAAAACACTACAGTATTTACTATAAATTACTACAGTATGTTTTAGCAGTAATTATTTTTAGACACTTGAGGGTGGTCTTTACTGATTCTAGTGCTTACTACATAGTAACCACTCAGAAAAACATTACAATAGATTACACATAATCTCCATGGTAATCAACCACAGTTTCATCATTTTGTGATGGTGTCATTGTGATACTTTTATGATAATGATTATAATGTTTTAATGTTAAATGTGTAACGTTAGTTTAATAACAATAGCAGAGAAGAGCTGTTATAGTATCAGGACACACTGCAGAACTGCAGGAATGCGGAATAACTGCTGACCCCGTTTCAAAAACCGCACTGAACCGTTACAGTAGGATTTACAGTTCAGATCTGCAATCTGGTCACACCTGTAGGAGTGTATGAGAAAACATTAAAGCGATGTTTGCCTTATTAAACAGTTTTAATTACACAATCCTGTACGTGGTGATTTTATCCAATATTTTTTATCGCTACAGTATTTTATCGCTTTAAAATACGACATACAACACTCTACGACAGGTCAGACTATCTGTTTTATTGAGATTTAAAGAGATAATTTATTCAAAACTGATAATCTGTTTGATTTTGATTTACTCACTACGAAGTTGTTTACCTGTGTAAATGTATTTCTTTTGCTGCCATTTGCTTTCAGCCAGACTGATGATGAACGAATATTTTCGCGCATAAACTGATTGGCGCGATATTCACAATGGTATGAACCGTTATAGGGGTGGTCAAATATATATTTATATTATTTATTATTTTAATTATTATTATTAATTGAGATATACATCAGAGCAAACTATTTCTCACTGTTTAAAGGGCTGACTCCCCATACATCTTGTTTTGATGTCCTTCAGGAGATCACACGTTAATTGGACGGGTCAACGCCCCCTGTAATTCGCAACCTGGGCAGTGGGCAACGTTGCTTATGGCGGACGCTCTTGATTCTGCTTGTGGTAGTCTGAAAGTTACTTAACTCAAATAGCAAGTAACAAATAAGAGAAAAATGCGGTAAGTGAAAAAAAAAATTCACAGTCCATATCACCCCTGACCGCCTGTTTGCATTTAAACTAGTTTAGACTCGGCTGGTAACTGATATCTGTGTTTACATTAGTCGGTGGTGCTTAAATGATATGTGATGTGACGGATGTTTGATTGAACTTATAGGCCCTGCCGAAAAACGTCTACACCTATTTCGTATACACCTGAATATTTTTTTTACTGCAATGTTTTACCAGTCTATTAATTTTTCACCTCAACAGTGTACGTCTGCTTCATCATACTATAGCTAACTTTCAGTGGGCAAATGTTATGATATATAAACACAAGGGGGCACTGGAGTCTTACCTAAAGTAACGAGGGTTCTTCTGAATGGAGAATTTGTCTCTATTTTTCTCCTGGTCATTGTGTTCTTGGCTGGCTGGCATTGCAGTGGCAGACACTGCTGGCACCACACACAAACACAACACACAGGATTTATTCAGTGAGCTCGTGTCACAGGTATGAACACAGGCCTTTCTGTGACTCATGTCGTTCTTCCGAGAAGGCTGGTGTGTGGTGACTCTTCTGGCCCTTCCGCTGCAGTGAAACACGTGTTTTACGCTGTTTTCCCACAGACACTGACTGAATGTGCAGCTGTGCTCCTGGAGCAGCTCTCTGGATCATGCATATCTGCTCTTCCGCAGTCATTCAAGAGCCAGAGATTTTATGCTGTTTTTATCTTGCACTGGATGAAAATGACAGATCTATCTATCTATCTATCTATCTATCTATCTATCTATCTATCTATC
>CAIGQW010004624.1:731670-744504 GCA_903798125.1 Danio choprae | reverse complement strand
AGCAAGAAGGTCGCTGGTTCGAGCATCGGCTGGGTCAGTTGGCATTTTTGTGTGGAGTTTGCATGTTCTCCCCGTGTTGCCGTGGGTTTCCTCCGGGTGCTCCGGTTTCCCCCACAGTCCAAAGACATGCGGTATAGATGAATTGGGTAAGCTAAATTGTCCGTAGTGTGTGTGTGTGGATGCTTCCCAGTGATGGGTTGCAGCTGGAAGGGCATCCGCTACGTAAAACATACGCTGGATAAGCTGGCGCACAATTTTTTCAGAAAGCTGAGACTGTAGTGAAGTTTTCTGAAATAATGCATTATTTAATAAAAGACCTCTTATGGCAAGTCCCAGAGTTCTTCTTTAGATCTTTTTTTTCTCAGTCCATCTCATACTGTCTGTATAATGTTTAGGTCTGGACTCTGTGGAGGCCATTTCATGACTGCCATTGTTTCATTAGCTGTTTTTGTTTGGGGTTTTTATCATGCTGAAAAATATACCATTACCAAAAAGGTGTTTTCCAGAAGCACAGCGGATTAAAACCTGTCTGTAATTTTCAGCATCACAATCACATCAGTTTAGACATTAATGCAAACCGCACTAGCAGAAAATGCAGCTCAAACCAGGACAAAATCTCCTAGACTCACTGAAGGCCAAAATAACTTACATCTTTAATAAGTGGAACAAGAAAAAATCTCTAATCTGTATTTTCAGCTTGTGTTCTAATAAAGAGAGTAAGATTATTATGAGCAATCGCTGTAAAAAGAAAACGGTTTTCCACTGTTTTATTAATCAAGATGGCCGTCTCTTTTGTTGGGTTTTCAATTATTCTGAAAGACAATGCTGGATTTGAGATTGATTGACAGGTTGAGAGCCCCGTTTTCCCCTTCTGTCAGCACTTCAGTTCCTTACAGACAACACACACACACACACACACACACACACACACACACACGGTCATTGACCCAGAACTACAGCCAAAGGTCAAACACCCCTTCTTCCCACATTCACACAGAGACATGAAGGGAACAGAAAAGCAGCCTGTTCACTTTTTATGTCTGATAATGTGCTTTTTTTTTAATATAGAAAGTTATACTTGGGCGGCGCGGTGGCTCAGTGGTTAGCACTGTCGACTCACAGCAAGAAGGTTGCTGGTTCGAGTCCTGGCCAGGTCAGTTTTCATTTCTGTTTGGAGGTTGCATGTTCTCCTCGTGTTGTCATGGGTTTCCTTCGGGTTCTCTGGTTTCCCCCACAGTCCAAATACATGTGCCATAGGTGAATGAAATAAACTAAATTGGCCTTAGTGTATGAATGTGTTTTTGTGAATGAATGTATTAGCGTTTCCTAGTACTGGGTTAAGGCTGGAAGGGCATCCGCTGCATAAAACGTATGCTGGATAAGTTGGATCCGCTGTGGCGACTCTGATGGGACTAAGCCGAAGGAAAATTAATGAATAAGTTATACTTTTGAGAATGATCACAAACTCAATTATGTTTTCCTAGAACACGTGTTTCACAATTTTAAATATTAGCATAATGCTACCAAAAGGCAAAGAAGCTTCATTTTAGTGAATTGTAGTGTTGTGAGATGTTATTTCCAGAAAATTCCAAATTAACTTACCTTATTGAAACCTTTTGGTCAGGTTGAAATGAGGTAATGATCAATCTATTTTGTCAGAATCTGATAACCGATGTTGTCAATTTGATGCCATCATGAACCGTTTATGCTGACAAATGTTTTAGAAGTCTTAAATATTGAAATTGGCCAATCACAGCGTAATGGGTTCAGCTGACCAATCACAGGGAAGGAGGAGCTTGTAGGAAGTAGAACTCATTCACTTTCCTTCGGCTTAATCTCTGATTTATCTGGGGTTGCCACAGCGGAATGAACTGACAACTATTCCAGCATATGTTTTATGCAGCGGATGCCCTTCCAGCTGCAACCCAGTACTGAGACACACCCATACACTCTCATTCACACACACACACACACACACACACTCATACACTACGGCCAATTTAGTTAATCCAATTCACCTATAGCGCATGTGTTTGGTCTGTGGGGGAAACCGGAGCATCCGGAGGAAACCCACGCCAACACGGGGAGAACATGCAAACTCCTCACAGAACTGACCCAGCCGGGACTCGAACCAGGAACCTTCTTGCTGTGAGTCGACAGTGCTAACCACTGAGCCACCATACAGCCCGGTACATCAACATACAGAAATAAGTCTCAGCAACTAAATATCTAAAAGTATGTTGTCTGAATTGGTCATGTAAATTATTTTCTGATTTATTTCTATATATACACAGTATTATTTCTTGCACAATATATTGTTTCAAACAATACTAAACATTAAAGCAATTAACATAAACTATCCATGAATCATGAGCTACAGGAAACGGTTGATTGACGCATATATTTTTACTGTGTATGCGAAAAAATAATATGCTATTAAACAAATATAATGAAAATACTATCAAACAGCCACTTTAAGACATTTTCACAGAGTAATTCAACAGGCTTGGATACACAAATACAGTGGGGGAAATAAATATTGAACACGTCATGTTTTTTCCTAGTAATAATATATCTACAGGAGCTGTTGACATGGAATTGAAGCAGATTTTGGTGAAAACCCAAACAATCATTCATTCATTCATTTTCTTTTCGGCTTAGTCCCTTTATTAATCTGGGGTCGCCACAGCGGAATGAACCGCCAACTTATCCAGCATATGTTTTACGCAGCGGATGCCCTTCCAGCTGCAACCCATCACTGGGAAACATCCATACACACCCATTCACACACATACACTACGGACAATTTAGCTTACCCAATTCACCTATACTGCATGTGTTTGGACTTGTGGGGGAAACCGGAGCACCCGGAGGAAACCCACGCAAACACGGGGAGAACATGCAAACTCCACACAGAAACGCCAACTGACCCAGCCGGGGCTCGAACCAGAGACCCTCTAGCTGTGAGGCGATTGTGCTACCCACTGCGCCACCATGCCAAAACACAAACAATACAAACATAAAAATAAAACAAAAAAATCTGTTGTGTGTAATGACAATGGAACGGCACAAGGAGAAAGAGCTGAACTGCTGAAATGTATTTAATACTTTATATTAAAGGCTTTTTTTGGTGATGGCAGCTTAAAGACGCCTCTCATATGGAGAATGAAGTCCCATGCATTGCTTAGGTGTGGGTTTCTCACAGACTTCAACAGAGTGTCAAAATCTTGATGCTTCTGTGGGTCTCGCCTATCAAATTTGAGCTTTATTTTGTATTTTCTATTAGATTCGAGTCAGGTGATTGGCCGGGCCATTCTACAGCTTGGTTTTCTTTCTCTGAAAGCATTTGAGAGTTTCGTCGGCTGTGTTTTGGATCATTGTCTTGCTGTAATGTCCACCCTGGTTTCATCTTCATCCTCCTGCTAATGTAGATGTTGGACTGAAGCAGCTCATATTCATTTACGCTGAGGAAGGGCAGAGGGTTGCTGAAGAACTACTGAAAGATTTCAGCTGCTGTCTGGGCTTTCACTGCCGGAATACACCTCCCTTCCTTCATGTGTTCAATACTTTTTCCCTGCATCATTTCAGTTTATTGCACAGAACTTAATTTGTAAACTAATTAGTTTTGTTTTCTTTGCATATATGGATTTCTTTGGCTGTTACCAACATCTTGACAAATTTCAATTCAACGGCATCTTTAGAAATATGTTTTCAGAGAAAATACTCATTTCCCCCACTGTATGTTTGGATTAAGAATCTAAAAGCAAACAGACCACCAAAACATGAAGCAAGGCACACTGGGATTGTCCCAGTCATCTAAAGCATTCAGGGAATAAACAAGAAAACGTCTCTTTCATTTAGAGAGCAATCTGGGTCTCTTTGAAGATTACAGATCCCTAAATACCCCCTTTATCTACAAACTCGACCTTATTTTCCTTCTCGGTGAGTGCAGATATCAGAAACGGCGATAAACAGTTTGACCTCCACCCTCTGGAGAAGATGCTCCGTCTCAGAGATAAAACACCCACTGTCCATTTCAGGTGCCTGAACAGAGATATATTTCTGTTCCTTATACAGTTGAAGTCAAAATTATTCGCCCTCCTGTGAATTTATTATTCTTTTTCTAATGTTTCCCAAGTGATGTTGATCAGATTCAGGAATTTTTCACAGTATTTCCTATAATATTTTTTCTTCTGAAAAAAGTCTTGTTTGTTTTATTTCAGCTAGAATAAAAGCAGTCTTTAATTGTTTTAAAGCCATTTTAAGGTCATTATTATTATCCCTTTTAAGCAATATTTGTTTTCAATTGTCTACAGAACAAACCACTGTTATACAATGACTTGCCTAATTACCCTAATTAACCTAGTGAAGCCTTTAAATGTGACTTTAAGCTGAATACTAGTGTCTTGAAGAATATCTAGTCTAATATTATGTGCTGTCATCATGGCAAAGATAAAAGAAATCAGTTATTAGAAATGAGTTATTAAAACTATTATGCTTAGAAATGTGTTGAATAAAATCTTCTCTCCGTTAAACAGAAATTGGGGAAAAATATACAGGAGGGACAAATAATTCTGACTTTTGAACATTATTACCTACTTAATGGGAAATACCATTTGACTGGCTTAATAATAATAATGTAACAGAATATTTACAAACAGCCTATGATGAATTAATGAACAGATGTGCAACTAATGCACTGATCACTGCACTAAAACTATTAGGGCGCTGTGCTGTTCTTGGCTGCTGTTTAGCATTGTTTGGCCTCAACATCTTGTACTTGCCCTTTCTGTCACACTTAATGCTTGGAAGTACACGGATTACCCCTTCAACCTGATGTGCTGAAGGCTGTAATTCTGCTGACGCTCTTGAGTTTACACGTACAGGCTGGAAAACAGCTGTCCTCGTCCAGCTGAGCTCTCACTTCCACCATCTGCTCAATCTGAAACTCCACCATCACCTCTCTCACACACACACGGTGACCTCAATTATGATCCCTACTGTGACACAAGTCCCCATGAGTCTGTGTGCATTCAGGTTTAAGTCCCCACCAAGATATAAAAGCAAGTACACCCACACACATGTTGGTTTTGGTGGTTTATGAAGACTCTCCATAGGCCTATCCCATCTCTACCTCTGAACCCAACCCTCACAAGAAACCTGTGGCAAATTCTGACTGTGAAAAAAAACTCACTGAAGTATGATTTTTAACTGGTTTGAATTACGAGGACACAAGTCATGTCAACACAAACGACCTCAACATTGTAATTTCTAGGTCATTATTCAAATTTGTGTCCTCATAAACCACTAAAACACACAGACTGAGGGTCAGTTACTTGGCTGTCCTCATTCATTACTGCCATCACTCTTGTATGATTGGAACACAAAATGAGATATTTAGTAGAATGTTCATGCTGCTTTTTTCAATACTATAAAAGTTAATTATAACTAGAGGTTTAAAACTCAAAAATGGGGGTAAAACACCAATGGAGCTTTGCATTTTGCTCACACTAGGTATCGTATGCTTCAGAAGATTTGGAATAGGAGTAATATGAATGACCGTTTTGATACTGTGTGCTACCGTCAGGTTCGGGTAGTTAAAAAGTCATGCGGTTTTTTTTCTTTTTTTAAAGGAAATATTTTTTGTTCATTTTTTTAAGACTTACAATCTACCGTGAGCTAAAATAATCATTTTTAACAACAGAAGTTGTGCTGAAAAACTAGATTAGCTATGATCAAACCTAAAAACATATTTAAGTATATATTATAATATATCTATTATACCTAGTTTTTTTATTTTTACTAAATATTGTAAGTATACACTCACCAGGCACTTTATTAGGTACACCTTACTAGTACAAGGTTGGACCCTCTTTTGGGTACACAGTGGTCATATAGGGATGGACATGGTCTGGAACAATACTCGGGTAGGCTGTGGCGTTGACACGATGCTCAATTGGTACTAATGGGCCCAAAGTGTGTCAAGAAAATATCCCCCACACCATTACACCACCACCACCAGCCTGAACCACTGATACAAGGCAGGATAGATCCATGCTATCATGTTGTTGATGCCAAATTCTGACCCTACCATCAGAATGTCGCAGCAGAAATCGAGACTCATCAGACCAGGCAACGTTTCCAATCTTCTATTGTCCAGTTTTGGTGAGCCTGTGTGAATTGTAGCCTCAGTTTCCTGTTCTTAGCTGACAGGAGTGGCACCCGGTGTGGTCTTCTGCTGCTGTAGCCCATCCGCCTCAAGGTTGGACGTGTTGTGTGTTCAGAGATGCTCTTCTGCAGACCTCGGTTGTAGCGAGTGGTTATTTGAGTTACCGTTGCCTTTCTATCAGCTGAAACCAGTCTGGCCATTCTCCTCTGACCTCTGGCATCATCAAGGCATTTGCGCCCACAGAACTGTCGCTCACTGGGTTATTTCTCTTTTTCTGACCATTCTCTGTAAACACTAGAGATGGTTGTGCGTGAAAATCCCAGCAGATCAGCAGTTTCTGAAATACTCAGACCAGCCCGTCTGGCAGCAACAACCAAGCCACATTCAAAGTCACTTAAATCCCCTTTCATCTCCATTCTGATGCTCTGTTTGAACTGCAGCAGATCGTCTTGACCATGTCTGCATGCCTAAATGCATTGAGGACAGGTGTACCTAATAAAGTGGCCGGAGAGTATATGTATATATATATTTACAGCAGGAAATGGGAACATGATCTTTGCTTAGTATTCTAATCATTTAGGGTAATGATTATGGAAAAATCAATCATTTTTACCCATACTGTGTATTTTTGACTACTGGCACAAATATACCCATCCAACATAAGACCATTATGCTCATTGTATGTTCATTTTTAATAATTTTGTCCAAAACCTTATAACTGCTGGCAACACGATCACCATTGTTTCTTTACTCCAGAAAACCATTTCTTGGAGTAATCGACTTTCAACCCAGAATAAGAATTCATCACAAGCCGTTGCATATAAAACAAGCCGATACATTTATTGACACATTTAAGTTATGAATTATCCGCCGACTGAACCGTTACCCAATCATAATGCATTCCTATGGAGAAAACAGAGTTTCAAAAGTCCATATCCGTTAACCTGCGTTCATCCCTCACAACAAAAACCATGTTTCGGCTAATTAACATTTTACAGCGACTGTCCCATAAACATGACAAACAGCAGTAAATTTACACCGCCGTACACTCCGCAACCTTCAAGCATATTCTGCAAGCGCATAAATCACGGCTGCTGTTTTTCGGTTTCAGCAAATGCGCATGGCTAAAAGTACACGATGACGCTGGCAGAAAACCAAAACGCAGTCGAGAGGTCGTTCAAACCCCCATAAATAAAGCGTTTACGCTCGGCTTTCAGCAGGAGACAACCATTTATACTGTAAGCTATACGCATTATAATATTTAATCACCCCTGCTAACCTGCGCTAAATGAGTCCGTTTCACTGTAAACACAAGTTGGGCTGTAAACTCGTCTGTAGGAGTGATATTTACAAGGTTTGTTTATGTGGTCGAAAAGCGTTGGCGCTTCATTTAGCATTTTTTAGTGGATGTAACCGAAACGTTTAACAGGCACCGTCGATTTTATTGTACACGTAGCTGTCGTCGAGCATTTATAGCGTCTGTGTTGTTTCTTTTTCTTTCTTTCTTTCTTATAATGGTTTAAAAAATGAACTGAAAGAGATGGTTCACCCAGATTTCATTCTATGCTATTCTCCCTCGTGTGGTTTTTAAAGCTCTATGAGTTTATGAACAACAAAAGAAGATATTTCGAGAAATGCTGCAAATAAATGCCTAAAAACAATGCTGGTGGCTTCCACAGTCATTTCATAGTCAGGCATTCTTCAAAATAACTTTAGTGTTCAACAGAAGAAGAAAAAACTCACATGTGTTTTGAACAAGCGAATGGGTGAGTAAATGGTGACAGATTTAATCTTTGGGTGAACTATCCCTTCAACTATTCCACTTTTTTTTTGGAAAAGGCTAATTTTATGACTTCCCTAGAGTTAAACAGTTGAGTTTTACCAATTTTGAATCAATTCAGTTGATCTCTGGATATGGCGGAGCACTTTTAGCTTAGCTTAGCATAGTTCATTGAATCGGATTAGACCATTAGCATTTTGCTCAAAAATGACCAGTTTTTTGATCATTTAAAAAATATTTTTATTATTTAAAGCTTGATGCTGTGTAATGCGTCTGCTGCAGCCAAGGTATAGCAGTAAAGTTTATTTATATTTACGCCAGTATGAGAGTATAGTTCCTAGCTATATTAGTCTAGAAAATACAAACATTTCATTTTCCGTCAGGCTTAGTAACCAACGTAATTACAGAAGAGTCAAGCTTTAAATTAAAAAATAATAAAAATTCAGGTAATCTTTGAATGATATGCTAATGGTCTAATCTGATTCAATGATCTATGCTAAGCTAAGCTAACAGTGCTCCCGACAGACCCGGAGAACGGCTGAATGGATTCAAAAATGGTAAAAAAACAAGTTTAACTTTAGGGAAGTTGTAAAATGAGCAAAAAAAAAAAAGGTGGAGTGTTCCTTTAAGACACGAACAATCATTCAATACAAATTTTATGACTCCCTTAGACTTAAACAGTTGAGTTTGACCATTTTTGAATCCATTCAGTTGATCTCTGGATATGGCGGAGCACTTTTAGCTTAGCTTAGCATAGTTAGTTGAATCAGATTAGACCATTAGCATCTCACACAAAAATGACCAGAGTTTTGATCATTTTTACAATACTTGTTAATATTTAAAGCTTGATGCTGTGTAATATCATTGCGTCTGCTGCAGCCACGGTACAGCAGTAAAGTTCCTTGATTATTACGCCAGTATGAGAGTATAGTTCCTAGCCGCATTAGCCTAGTAAATACCAACTTTTCATTTTCCGTCAGTCTTAGTACACAACGTAATTACAGAAGAGTCAGGCTTTAAATATAAAAAAAATGATCGAATTCGGGTAATTTTTGAATGAGATGCTAATGGTCTAATCCGATTCAATTAACTATGCTAAGCTAAGCTAACAGTGCTCCCGGAAATCGACTGAATGGATTAAAATAATGGTAAAAATCAACAAGTTTAACTTTAGGGAAGTCGTAAAATGAGCACAAAAAAAAGGTGGAGTGTTCCTTTAAGACACGAACAATCATTCAATACAAATTAGCTTAATTCTGACGTCGCAGTGAGTACCATCAGAAGATAGCAGCAGTTTTTGAGCCACTAGCTGCGTCGATGATAAGAAAACAACACATTAATTCATTAAGAAAACTGGCCAGCTATCAGCTCTTAATAATATAATCTCATCTACAATTCATTTCATCGTCCCTTTCAAAAAAACACAATCTACACTTCAAAAAAGATCTACATAAACTCATCCTGGTACAAAAAACAATAGTGTAATAAAAATAGGGGTAGAGTGTAAATATATATTCATATTTATACATTTCTAGATGTATTTACAGGAAAAGGAGGTCAAGTCAGATGAACCCGTCGGTAAAAATACATTCGGGGCGGACCATTTAAGTGGAATTCATTTCTTTTCGTACCGATTTGGTCTCGGATGCTAAAATTAACGTCGATAAAAAAACATCAACGCTCCCAATCCAATCCCGTCAATCTGGAGATCATATTTTGAGTTCATTTGGGTACCACTTTCTGTCCTCCAGAGTTTCCGGAGCAGTGATGTCCATATTTCAAGCCCTCAAACCCTTGGCGGTTTTGTAGGTGTAGTGTGCTGCTGTATGCGTTTCTCCCGGAGTTCATGAGTCTGCACACACCCACACCGAATAAATGAGACCTCAGCGCTTTTTAAAGGCCACTCCTCGGTTGGGATGGGGTGGAAATTTGGGCAAACAAGGCTCATCGGCTCCGGCGTCATGAGAAAACACTGAGTCTTCCCCTGAGGAGCAGGTGGAGCTGCGCGTGTCCGGGAAGTTTGGAGAAAAGTGGTCCAGAGATACGGACAGGTCCAGATACTCCTGTAGATGGAAAATGTAGAACAATGACAGCAGGATTTATAATAGTAATATTCCTGAACATATTCTTTTACATTTATTTTAATAAAAGATAGTTTATTTATGACTACAACAACAATTTCATTAAAAATGATAAAAGCATTTAAAGCATATTGTGTTTGTATAATAATAATAATAATAATATTAATTTATCATTTTTATTTCTTCTAGTTATTATTAATGATTATTAATTCCTTATAAATTATATGACTTATCATTACCACTACTATTATGATTATTATCATTATTATTATATAATGATAAATAATACTCAATACTCAATTATCATATTTAAGAACAGCATTCTAATTATAATTATACTCAACAACAATAAAAATAATAATAAATAAATAAAATACAGAACTGCTGTTCAACAACAATAATAATAATAATATTTTAATAAAACTTTAAAATAAAACAGAACTATTGTTTAATAATAATAATTTAATAAGTGTAAAACAACAACTTCTGTTCAATAATAATAATAATAATATTTTAATAAAACTTTAAAATAAAACAGAACTATTGTTCAATAATAATAATATTTTAATAAGTGTAAAATAACTTCTGTTCAATAATAATAATATTTTAATAAGTTTAAAATAAAACACAGAACTGCTGTTCAATAATAACAATAATAATAACAACAACAACAACAATAATAACAACAACAACAACAACATTGCAATTATTATTCCTGAACAATAACATTACAAAAATCGACTGAGTAATTATTTTTAAATAATTCAATAGTTCAATAATAATAATAATATGATTAATTACTACTAATTATAAAATAATAATTTATTTTTAATAAGCGTAAAATAGCTGCTGTTCAATAATAATGTAACAATAACATTTAAATATGAAAAATATATTTACATATCCTGAAATTACCATAACCAACAACACATTATTAATAATTATATATATTATTATTTGTATTAGCAGTATTAAAGTATTATCATTATAGTTATTATTATATATTCTGAACAACAAAAGCAAGGTCTTGTATAATGCAATCTACAATAATGATTTAATACTTTAATGCCATTTACTATTTTTTCAGCTCTCCAACAACACAGTTGAAATGTTATGCACAGCATTAAAAGCTGATTGGTGGATTATACACAGTTCTTTAGCAGGAGCTCACCTGATTGGACGTCATGGAGAGGGTGCGGTCCAGATCCTCCACCAGCTGTTTAAAAGTGGGTCTCTGAGAAGGGACGGCGTGCCAACAATCTCTCATCATCATATACCTGCAAAACAATCATAATGAGCCACTCAAATCTCCACCATCCAGTCAAATCATTAAAGAAGACCCATTATGCCCCCTTTTACAAGATCTAAAATACTTCTCTGATGTCCCTAGTGTGTGTGTGACATTCCAGCTCAAAATACCACACAAATAATGTTTTATATCTCTCTGAAACTGACCCTCATAGGCGTTAATCCTAATTGTGGCGTTTTGGTGACTGTCGCTTTAAATTCAAATGAGATTGTGCTCTTTTTAAAAGAGGGCGGAGCTACAAATGCCCATGTGTCAGCATAGTGGCAGATACAAAAACAAGACTAATGTCCTATGCTAATGAGGGAGAGATGGTCACTAGTGGGCGGGGCTTTCCCCCCTCTGATGACACGTACAACGGAAGAATGTCAATCAAAGTGTTTCTGCAGTTTCTGTTTTTATCAAGTGTGATTATAAAAAATACAATTAATGCATTTTTACTATTAGAAGCTGCTTATATTCACACACTCTTACCACACAACTGTGTTTAAACCCCTTATAAGAGTGACTTTTGCATAATAGGTGCCCTTTAAAACTAGTCTTACAGCTCATGTGTGCATGTGGAGGGTCGGTCCATGCGGTGGCCTTCCTTCAGCAGCTTGAAGAGCTCCTCGACGGGGACGCCGGGGTATGGAGAGCCACCCAGAGTGAAGATCTCCCACAGCAGCACCCCAAAAGACCAGCTGAGGTCAACAACACACAAGAGTTGTTATTTATGAAAGCATTGTGTAGAGAGAGAGGTTCAGAGAATGTGTGTTCAGACGTACACGTCACTCTGATGGGTGTAAATGCGGTCAAACAGAGCTTCGGGAGCCATCCATTTCACCGGCAGACGACCCTGAAAAACACAATAACTCATAATGTTTTACCACATTTAAACAACTCAATAACTCATAATCATACACAGAACTAATATCTGCTGTGAAAAATGAAGCTATCAAATCCTGCTGGGATGAAATTACATATGCTGTAAATATACACTCACTGGCCACTTTATTAGGTACACCTGTCCAACTACTCGTTAACGCAAATTTCTGATCAGCCAATCATATGGCAGCAACTCATTGCATTTAGACATGGTCAAGACGATCTGCTGCAGTTCAAACCGAGCATCAGAATGGGGAAGAAAGGGGATTTAAGTGATTTTGAATGTGGCATGGTTGTTGCTGCCAGACGGGCTGGTCTGAGTATTTCAGAAACTGCTGATCTACTGGGATTTTCCCACGCACAACCATCTCTAGGGTTTACAGAGAATGGTCTGAAAAAGAGAAAATACCCAGTGAGCGGCAGTTCTGTGGGCGCAAATGCCTTGTTGATGCCAGAGGTCAGAGGAGAATGGCCAGACTGGTTCCAGCTGATAGAAAGGCAACAGTAACTCAAATAACCACTCGCTACAACCGAGGTCTGCAGAAGAGCATCTCTGAACACACAACACGTCCAACCTTAAACCGGGATGGGCTACAGCAGCAGAAGACCACACCGGGTGCCACTCCTGTCA
>CAIGQW010004624.1:691787-717806 GCA_903798125.1 Danio choprae | reverse complement strand
ATATATATATATATATATATATATATATATATATATATATATATATCAGTCTGCACTGGTGTATCTCTGCTGCAGAAGTCGTGTGTTACCTTGTAAGTGTTTAACCACGGTGAGCCACGCAGACTGGTTGGCTTGGCCTATATAATTGGACACTTTACATATATACTCTCCGCTTTGTTCTTCAGTCACGTTGTACAGGGTCAAGACCTGTGTATCCGAGCTGTTGACCCCAGAATTCTGCGGAGGCCAAACACACGGTCAATTATCCATCCCCGCTGCCATTTTTAATGCTGTAATGAAACTGGTTATGACAATCTGCAGAGAATACACTCAAAAACATGACGTTTGCTGTTAAATCAAATGACTTATTTAAACGGGATGAAACAACACTATTATTGGGGTGCAACTCAATCGTATACAGTTGGAATCAGAATTATCAGCCATGATGACAGCACATACTATTTGACTAGATATTTTTCAAGATACTAGTATTCAGCCTAATGTAACATTCAAACGCTTAACTAGGTTAATTAGGCAAGTAAGGGTAATTAGGCAAGTCATTGTATAACAGTGGTTTGTTCTGTAGACAATCGAAACTAATATTGCTGAGGGGGGCGAATAATATTGACCATAAAATGGTTTAAAAAAAAATTTAAACAGCTTTTATTCTAGCCCAAATAAAACAAATGAGACTTTCTCCAGAAGAAAAAATATTATAGGAAATACTGTGAGAAATTCCTGAATCTGTTCAACATCATTTGGGAAATATTTGAAAAAGAAAAACACTATGTTCAAACCACGTAAATTTGTAAAAATTGATGTTAAAGGTGCTGTATGTAAGTTTCTGACTCCTCTAAAGCCTAAAAATACCTGAACGGCTGTCTTTGTTTTGGTTCTTTTAACCCGCCCAATGCCAGTTTAGCCGATTATATTTCAGCACTCCGGGTTGCCTTGGTGGAAAACCACATATTTCATTCATTCAGTCATGAAGTCTCTCAAAGCATGCGCTCGTGACCGAAACGCAACCTCTGGTGGACAGTAGCAGACTCCGAAATGCGATGCAGATGCGATGCGATGTTGTTGTCCTAACAACACGCTACGTGACGAGATTTGCAGTGATAAGCAATTTGACTGTTTGCACCAGACAAAACACGACAGAAATGTAAATACAGCCATTCAGAAGCACAGAATATGCACTCACACACCAAATGGTAAGGTTTATAATCTAATTAATACATATTAAACCTCTTTAACATTATTAAATGTAGATGCTGAATCACTGATATGTGTTGGTTTGCAACACAAATCAAATCAAATCTTGATTTTATTTTCCAGATCTGAGGTGAACTATCTGCTGCTGCTTTCAGTAGTACGGCAATAAATGTCATGTAAAATGGCATTCAAGCTTACATTGTTAGCATTTAACACTGAATAAAGCACATGAGGTGTAGCTGAGGTGATCATTGTCAGTTTTCTGTGGTTCAGCTGAAAGAAATAAAAGCCGTTTCTAAAGTATCAGTTCGAGGTGTTGGTTAGGACAAAAACTACTTTTAATATGGAGAATATCCCTTCTGTCGTGTGCCGTTGCTTTTAGCTAGAACACGACTTAAATCAGCCTTTAGGCTCAATCGTTAGACTCGCTCCTTTTAGTCCTCAATCTGGCAACCTGCGCTTGTGTTTGTTTTGATCCAGGAATGCAACACCTAGTTCAACCACTGGATGTCAAACTTTCATACTGCACCTTTAACTTAATTCCTTCATGTTGACCCAACACAGATCGATTGTGTAGGACAGAGCATTTATTAAAGTGTAGGCTCATATTTTACCCCCCCAAAAATGCTGTTAGTTCTGGTCCATTTGCTGAAGTGAAGTAATGGTGAAAGTTACTTAAAAAAAAGACATGGATAAACAATTCTGGGCACATTATTAAACGCAACAGAAAACAGAAACAGAAAAAACGTTGAAAGACTTATTCGTGCTTGTCCAAACACTTCGAAGGTTGAATATGAAGAGCAAATGGTTTTCTTTTACCTTTAAGACCCGAACGTAAGGCAGTCCGTCAGGTCCGTGTCTGCTGCCGTTCACCTCCATGTGTTTCAGCCACTGTATGTGAGGCTGAGGATCGCTGAACACTTTACACTCGAACTCCACATCACTGCCCACCACTGCGGTGCGGTTCGCTGGCAACCCGGCCTGGAGGATCGGCCGGTGCGGGGAACGCTCTGAACAAACCACAATATACACGTTAAAACAGATTAAATCAGATTTAAAGTATACATGAAATCAAAACTAAGCATATTGATTTTGTTAGCTAGATTAAGTCTGTCTGAGGTATTGGGCGTGGCTAACATACTTAACCACGCCCCTTCAGCTGTCAGCTTTGACAACAAACAGAAATGGTGAGGAGGAGTCTGTTAGGTTGTAATAACTCTCTTCAAACCCTTTTCCCCATCTTTCTGAATGAAATGCCTACTTAACTACATCCAATCAGCTCGCAGTAGAAAAAACAAGCCACGCCCACTGTTTTTTTATGAAATATTCAGTTTCTCTAGGAACTGCATCATTATATACGAGAAAAAAAAATGTCCGCAGCTTCCGGTTCATGTCGACTTTAAATCCATTTAGACAATCTCTGGATCTTTTAGCTTAGCTTAGCATAGATCCTTAACACTAGAACTACTGAGGTGGCCATTTTGACCGTTTTTAAATGTTGTATTTTAATAAATTTGTTAAAATAAAACCCACATACGGACTTCGACAAAATTGGAGGATCGGCGGTGTGGTGAACGTTATGAACAAAGCACAATATACACGCTAAAGCCGAAGAAATTTGATTGAAGGAACGATCCAATAATGCTTTCATTTTGAAAATAGGCTCATTTTACAGCTCATTTTATCACAGTTGATTTGTTTTCTTATCAATCGCCATTTTTTAATTCCATTTAGACCATCTCTGGGTCTTTTAGCTTAGCATAGATCATCATGGGGCAGTTTCATTTGTAATTGAATAACTTAGTTAAAATGAAACACGCATACAGACTTGGGCAAAATTCAATACTCTTCATTTTCGTCTGGGCCAGTTTCATTAGTTTGACTTCTTTAATGCTTCGGTTGAACCACAATTTGAAAGCAATATCTGATTATCGTTGGATTATTCTAGAGGTAAACAGTTGATTAGCTTAGCATAGATCCCTAACACTAGAACTACTGACAATAGCTGTTTGCAATTGTAGTAATTTAATAACTTTGTTATAATAAAACACACAAACAGCCTCCATTTTGTCTGGGCCAATTTCATTAGTTTGACTTCTTTAATGCTTCGGTTGAACCACAATTTGAAAGCAATATCTGATTTTCATCCGTCTATCTTCAGTAATATCTGCTTAATCATTACTCATTTAATTAAATAATCATTAATCATTTTCAGTTTCAACTTATTCACAAGTTATCTACAAAACTATGGAAATCCATTCAATTAAATAGCTTTTTTACAGTTTATACCATGTTTAAAAGGGCGGCACAGTGGCTCAGTGGTTAGCACTCTCGCCTCACAGCAAGAAGGTCGCTGGTTTGAGTCTCCCACAGTCCAAACACATGCGCTATAGGTAAATTGGATGAACTAAATTGGCTCTAGTGTACGAGTGTGTGTGAATAAGTGTATGGGTGTTTCCTAGTACTGTCCGCTGTGTAAAACATATGCTGGATAAGTTGGCGGTTCATTCCGCTGTGGCGACCCCTGACGAAGAAAGGGACTAAACCAAAGGAAAATGAATGAATGAATGACCACGTTAAAAGCTTCAGCTCTTAAATCGAAACAACAAAATTTGATATCATCATAACCCTTGTACTAACACAGAGGATAGCATGAATGTGTGAGTGTCTAGTGTGTGTGTGTGTGTGTGTGACAAACTCAAACGGTGTCTTCTCATGAATGTGTATGCATGGTGCAAATGATGTCACAGCGGGCTCCCATCAACAAGGGTGTATCGCTGATTTATCCGCTACTTAATGAAGGCATCAATCAAGCCCATGCCAGCCAATCAGTGTTGGAATTACTTTATTCCAAATACTCTGATCTCATCTCGAGCCACTAACCGCGTCTCTAACTCATCCATTTCATCAAGTAAACACTTTATTTTCACAATGGATCATTTGAAATGCATGATCAACAGAGTACACATGACGTCCTTGCCACACACACACACACACACACACACACACACACACACACACACACACAGTGTGTAAAGTGTAAATCCACCCGTTACTTCGCTTCATTTGAGGGAAGTAATGGTAACCATTAGTGGTGCTGCGCTAAAGCATTAGCCGCGTGGTGTACAGCAGCCATTTGCATCTAATTGAGTAGAGTAAACATTGCAGTGGTCCCATGACCGAGCCTTGGGGAATCATTTTCCTGTGCTAGCTAAATAACGTGAATTGATTTAATCAAAAGGTTGTGCAATAAATCACTGCGACTGACTTGGTGGGGGAGAGGCAGACCGACACAGATCTGTCCACAACCAAAAGAAATTTTGACTTTAAAATGGTTAACATGAAGTGTGCCTGCTTCGCCAGTTTATTCATTCATTCACTTTCCTTCGGCTTATTTATCAGGGGTCACCACAGCGGAATGAACCATCAACTATTCTGGCACATGTTTTACGCAGTGGATGCCCTTTCAGCCGCAACCCAGCACTGGGAAACACCCATACACTCTCACACTCATACACTACGCCCAGTTTTGTTTATCCAATTCACCTATAGCACATGTGTTTGGACTGTGGGGGAAACCGGAGCACCCGGAGGAAACCCACGTCAATATGGGGAGAACATGCGAAGAAACGCCAACTGACCCAGCCAATTTAATGGTCAATCCTTATTTCAATCTTTTTGTTTTAGACGTCTCACAATGTCAATTTAAGAAAGCAGGTATTACTGACCGACTACGTCCAGCTGGTATGTGTGGTTGATGCTGCCGTGTTTGTTTTCCACCAGGCAGGTGTAGTTGCCTCTGTCTGACGGCACCACCGACTCCATTATGATGGTCCACATGTGCTCTCGTACCTGTAAAGTGAAATAAAAAAAAACGTGTCCAAAATATAATTAAAATTTACCACATATTTGTTTGAACTGAAAAAAAATACATGCATTTATTGCACATTTCAGCTATTTCATGGCAAAAAAAAATCCAGACAAACCCAAAAATAAATAAATCAAATGTACAATTATGGAAAGGAACAAATAAATACATTCATTCATTCATTCATTTTCATTTCGGCTTAGTCCCTTTATTAATTTGGGGTCGCCACAGTGGAATGAACCGCCAACTTATCCAGCATATGTTTTACGCAGCGGATGCCCTTCCAGCTGCAACCCATCGCTGGGAAACATCCACACACACTCATCCGGAGCACCCAGAGGAAACCCACGCCAACACGGGGAGAACATGCAAACTCCACACAGACATGCCAACTGACCCAGCCGAGGCTTGAACAAGCGACCTTCTTGCTGTGAGGCGATTGTGCTACCCACTGCGCCACCGTGAGGCCCAAAATAAATACAATAGAATGAAATTATGCAAACGAAACAAACCTCAAATCTTCCTCGCTGTAAGAATGAAACTTGTTTTGTTTCTTACTAAAGCTACAAATATCCTTCAAATCAAGAACAATGAGTGACTTTTTTTGTTTGATTAATAATGATGAAACAGTCTGCAGCAGGAATATAGCGTACTGTCACTTTAAGAGTCGCGCAATTCAAATTAAAACGGGGTGGGATACGACACAATAATCGTATTATCTTGATGTTAATGTTTCTTCACAATCATTGGAGGCCAAAATCGACAAAGTTGGAGGATTAATTGCACAGCACCCTATACACAACACCAGAACTTGTCTGATTTTTGACCAATGTAATAACGTGCAACGTTTGTAAAGCTGCTTTGGAACGATAATTATATTGCTATGCTATAAATAGCGCTACACAAGCAAACTTGAATTGAATTGAAAATGGCTGACATGTAGCCAATTGAAAGATTCCTAATGTAGTTTTAGACGTCTACAAGAGGTTTGCAGGCTGCAGCATCATCTCTACAAACATTTTATGAACAACACTTTTCTATATTTAAAGGGTTTACCACAATAAATAGACATTAACAACAATAAATAACTCTTAAAAGATTTACTCTGGATCAAAACTCTACCATTTTTGAAGGATTCACATTTAAAAACAATTCCTTTAAAGACTCTCCAGATAAAAATCGTTGTCTGATAACATTAAAAATAGGATATTTTGGCAGTTAAAGGGATAGTTCACCCAAAAATGAACATTTCCTGTTCATTTACTCACCAATATCTGTCAACAAACTGTGTCACATGACTTCCCGTCAAAGCACGCACCCTCGCGCATTCATCATTAAATTGATCGGGCTACAATCGGTGCTTTTTTGGACCAGGCTGTGAATTAAAGCTAATAATATTGTAAATAATGTTTCATTTCTTATCGTTTGACTTCACAAGACCTCATCAGGAGCCATGACTATTGATTTGCACTCGTTTCTATGCGTTTATTTTGAATCTAAAAACCTGTCACCATTCACTGCCATTATATGAATCACCTAAAACAACGGATTCAGCTCAAAATCGTCTTTAATGTTCTGCTGAAGACAGAAAGTTGACCTGTGGGTGAGTAAATTAACCAGAATTTTCGTTTTTAGGTTAAGTATCCCTTTAAGTTGGCATTTTGGTGAATTTCTATAGTCTTACTGCTGAATGCATTTAGAGGGCTGATCTGATCTGTCTTTTCAGATTGAAATGAAAGGCTGAGGAAGTTCAACAGAGCGAGTTGGCAGCAAATCCGCTTCAGGTCGGTTTAACATCAGTCAGGCACAAGATCAGAGTCATGGAGAACAGCTTGTTCCTCGGTGGAGAGCGGGAAACAGGCCACTCCGTGTCCACCAAAACAGGCCTTTTCTCAAGCCAAGAGCTCTATGAACTGCCAACATGCATCAAACTCCAGTCTATTCATAAAAGAGGTCTGCTAAGCAACACATGCCTCTCGTTGCAGAAGCGTTTCTAATGCAATACATATTTCCCAAGTGCTGTATATATGGGATTTCCATTTCCCCCCTGATTTCTTGTAGTTTGACTGGAATAAAAGCAGGTTTTTTTTATATTGGCTACAGAACAAACCACGGTTACATAATGACTTGCCTAATTAAATGTATTAGTTAAGCCTTTAAAATGTTACTTTAAGCTAAATACTAGTATCTTGGAAAATTCATTCATTCATTCATTGTCATCCGCTTTTCCGGGGCCAGGTCGCGGGAGCAGCAGTCTCAGAAGATAACCCCAGACTTCCCTCCCCCCAGACATTTCCTCCTGCTTCTCTGGTGGGATCCAGAGTTGTTTCTAGGCCAGCCAAGAGACCTCCCGGTGGGACATGCCTGGAACACCTCCCTAGGTAGGCGTCCAGGAGGCATCCGAAACAGATGCCCGAGCCACCTCAGCTGGCTTCTCTCAATGTGGAGCAGCGGCTCTACTTCAAGCTTCTCTCGGGTGACAGAGCTCCTCACCCTATCTATTAGATCTAAACTCATTTCCCCTGCTTGTATATGAGATCTTGTCCTTTTGGTCAAGACCCAAAGCTCATGACCATATGTGAGAGTAGGAACATAGATTGATTAGTAAATCAAGAGCTTTGCCTTTCGGCTCAGCTCCTTTACCACAACGGACCGGTACACCGACTGCCGCTTCCCTCATTCATGAACAAAACCTCAAGATACTTGAACTCCTCCACCTGGGGTAAGGACTCTCCTTCAACCTGGAGATGGCAAACCACCATCTTTCAGGTGGAGCACCATGACCTCGGACTTGAAGGTGCCGATTCTCATCCCAGCCGTGTCACACTCGGCAGCAAACCTCCCCAGTGCACGCTGAAGGTCCATGTTCGATGAAGCCAACAGAACAACATCGTCTGCAAATAACAGAGATGAAATCCCCGAAAATGTCTAGCAAAATATTATGTACTGTCATCATTCATTCATTTTCCTTCTGCTTAGTCCCTTTATTCATCAGAGATCACCACAGCGGAATGAACCTCCAATTTATCCAGCGTATGTTTTACACAGCGGATGCCCTTCCAGCTGCAACCCAGTACTGGGAAACATCCATACACACTTATTCACACACATACACTACGAACAATTTAGTTTATCCAATTCACCCTATAGCGCATGTGTTTGGACTGTGGGGGAAACCGGAGCACCCGGAGGAAACCCACGCCAACACGGGGAGAACATGCAAACTCCACACAGAAATGCCAACTGACCCAGCCGGGACTCGAACCAGCGACCTTCTTGCAGTGAGGCGACAGTGCTAACCACTGAGCCACCGTGTCGCCCCGTACTGTCATCATGGCAAAGACAATAGAAATTGTGGAGAAGATTGCTTTAATGTCATGTAGCAGGGAGAAGAACAGGCAAAAGAAAAATATTTCATCCCAAAATGAAAGTTTATGTGACATTTCTAACATGACTTCTTTTGTTTCCAGATGTATCTTAAAAGTATAAGTACATGTAAGCGCACGCACGCACGCACACACACACACACACACACAGTCTGCCTGACTTCCTCTTCACAAACACTTAATGTAAATGAACAATTGTGCCAGACTCTTGTTAAACAAAAGAACCCACGAGAGACTGGGAGAAGTGCTGGGGGGGCTAAAACTTACGCAAAAAATCTCCTGGGGTCCCGACGGAAGCCCTTCACACTCACTGGAGCTCAAAGACACGTTTGGATGCATTAATGCACGCCTTGCTATCGCTAAGATATGCTATGGAGTCTGTGTGCACGCTAGAAAAATAAATAAATGGGAAGTTTGTATGTCGGTGCACATGTTACTGTGCGCGCATGTATGCATGTGTGTGTGTGTGTGTGTGTGTGTGTGTGTATTGCAGTGGCCTCAAACACACTCCATATGGTAAAGTGTGTATGCGGTGAGGAGAGGAAGAGGACTAATGTCTCCCAGCTGGAAAACACCTTGATGAGAAACACAGACGCTGCAGGTCCACAATGACAGGAGCCAGAGAAGATCATTTTAATGTCATGTAGCTGGGAGAACATCGTGAAAAATAGGGTGGGGAGAAAAAACGATGAGTTTTGAAAAATGGTTTATCCCAAACTTTTAATTTACATGAAATGTCAAAATTTGGTTTCCAGATTTGTTTTCGAAGCTTCTTATTTTATGACTTATTTATTTTATGACTTATTTTATGACTGAAAAAAATTATAATTATAAAAGCATGAATAAGCAGTCGATGGAGCATGAATAAGTAGTCACAAGCGAAAATATGACGTGATGTGAGCATTTTATGTGCTCAATGTATATGATGTAGAGTTGAAAACTAATTTGTTGGCCCTTCTGAAATATTGTAATACTTTTTAAAGTAAAATGTTTATTAGGGGGCCTCACAGTGGCGCAGTGGGTAGCACGTTCGCCTCACAGCAAGAAGGTCGCTGGTTCGAGCCTCGGCTGGGTCAGTTGGCGTTTCTGTGTGGAGTTTGCATGTTCTCCCTGTGTTGGCGTGGGTTTCCTCCGGGTGCTCCGGTTTCCCCCACAAGTCCAAAGACATGCGGTACAGGTGAATTGGGTAGGCTAAATTGTCCATAGTGTATGAGTGTGAATGGGTGTGTATGGATGTTACCCAGAGATGGGTTGCAGCTGGAAGGGCATCCGCTGTGTAAAACATATGCTGGATAAGTTGGCGGTTCATTCCGCTGTGGCGACCCCAGATTAATAAAGGGACTAAGCCGAAATGAAAATGAATGAATGAATGAATGTTTATTAGAAAGAAGATTCCCCCCCCCCCCCACATTTTTATTATTAATAATAATAATAATAATAATAATAATAATAATAATAATATATTGTTATTTTTATAGCACTTTTCCTACATACATATGCAACTCAAAGCACTTCACAAACAAACAAGCATTAAAAAACATAGAAATACAAAACAACAACAAATGTATAAAGAAATAGAGCAAAATAAACCAATATATACTCAGATAAGTGCATATATGTATACACACACCCACAGTAGTACTTACATATGTATATACATGCACACAATGTACATACATACTAATACACCATCTACATATATGCATAAAATGCATTTACTTCACATATTATTATACTCATATGCAATTTTAAAGAGGTACGCCTTAACACGTTAAAAACATGAATGCTGGGGGATTCTTCCACTTCATTTGGGAGACAATTCCAAACGTTTGGAGCATAGTGACTAAATCACATCACATTTACAGTGTGAAATTCTAGGCCCAGCACTACTGTAG
Source organism: Danio choprae (assembly GCA_903798125.1). Taxonomy (NCBI): domain Eukaryota; kingdom Metazoa; phylum Chordata; class Actinopteri; order Cypriniformes; family Danionidae; genus Danio; species Danio choprae. Next base: position 707,445 of record CAIGQW010004624.1, on the reverse strand, counting down.
AGGAGCGTAACAAACGGCTTGGAGTATATCTCGACAAACAGCCAGAAACGTATGCATTTCTTACATTTATAATAACTAATTTCCTTTGTCTTTGTCATGTATTCAGATTAAAGTGCTGTTTAAAGGCTTAATTAGGCTAATTAAGTTAACTAGGCACGTCACTGTACAATTCTGTAGCCAGTTGAAGTCTTAAGGGGCATTCTAATATTGATCGTAGCAGTTTTTATTATATATTTATTTTGAAAATATTTTTATTATAGCGATAAATAAATAAATAAATGTATTTATTTATTTATTTATTAATTTCTCCAGGTTAAAAATAATAATAAATACTGTGAAAAACTGTTCTTGCTCTGTCTACAACTATATATGCTATGCATTGGGAAAATGATGGCAGAATTTCCATTCTTGGGTGAATTATCCACTATAAGTTTGATATAAATCTCCTTATATTATGAAGTGTATTCCCCTACACTACAAACATAGTACCAAGAAATTTGTCCCTGTGTATAACTGGCAAAACTATGAGCCCAACTATACATTTATCAAGCATAAAACAAGTGAACTATGGCCAAACCTCAAACAAATTAGCGCTAATGATGCTACAGAATTTCATTTAAATGGTTGTTTGTTGATACTCCTGATCAACAGAGAAGAAAGAATCATTTCTTCCCATCAGTGTGTGTAAGCCAGTTGTGTAAAGTGAGAAAGAGCAGGCGTCCTCCACCAGAAACCCAGAGCTCCAGCGACTACAGTGTTTTCCTGGACATCAGTAATCGAATTATTTGCCTTAATCTGAATAAGACAGTAATCAGTGGTGTAAAGTAATAAATTACAATTACTCTAATTACTGTAATTGAGTAGTTTTTCTCAGGAATTGTAATTTACTTAGTAGTTTTAAAAATGAGTGCTTTTACTTCCCCTTGAGTACATTTTTAGTGCTGTATCGGTACTTTTACTCCATTATTTTCCTTCAACCTGCAGTCACTACTTTATGTTTTCCTATCTATGGGGATTGGCTGAGTACACAAAAAAAATCAGTCCTGCGATTCCCATCCAATCAAATCACACATAGAAAGCAAATCACATCATACTGAACAACCTCAAGACATGGGCGCTTCATAAACGCAGCAAACCGTTTGGAAGCATTAAAGTGCCCAAGAAGATGTCCCAAATTTTTACATGTAATGGCTGAGAGACTGTTTAGACTGCATGTCTCTGATGAGAAGATGGCGGATGTTTACTGTACTGAAATCACCAAAGAGTCTTAGGCCCGATCCCAATTCTTGAAACAGAGTGTGAAGGGGAAGGGCTTCAAAATGTACCCCTAAGAAATGGGACAGCACTACAACACCTGCACACGTCATCATATGTCATCGCGATCTCTTGCTTCATATGAGATCGACGATCACGACTGCTGTAGTTATTCCAGTTGCGTTATGTTTTGGTTTTAATCTTCAGGAAATCCCTGAAGGCATATATCATGTTATCATAATGATATAATGTGGCAATAAGCTGGTAACTGTACTGTGCATTTACACCCTGGCCATATTCATCAATGTAAACACACGAAAACAACATTAACATTACACCAGACACTGTAAAAAGCTCATTCCCAGCCACTAGACTTTTCTGACAGGGGATTCGAGTGTCATCGAGTGACAGAATGTTGTGGGACTGATATACAGGAGTTATTATTATGGATTATAGCAGATTTTATTTTAGCGTTTTATTTTAGTGTTATAAGCATGACGGTAAAACACGAACGCTATTATAAATGTTAAAACACATGCTTGTTTGTTGTAAAAATTCGTAATAATGACAAAAAAAATACTAATTTGTGCATCTCTTTACTTCCGTGTGCAGCCATGCTGCCGTTGAAGATGGTGTATTCTGGGAAATTTAATTACCCCTTGGTTTCGAGTGTGGTCCTGAAAAAACTCAAGGGCTATCTAGCCCTTGGCTATCTAGTTTCAAGGGCTATCTAGCCCTTCCCCTGGAATTGGGATTGGGCCTTAAACAATCACTAAATGCACTACAGAATGTTACGTTTACACACACACACACACACACACGCACACAAACTGCATGTAAACGCATCAGCTTTTCACAGCTCGATACTCACTACTCTTGAGTACATTTAAAAGGGCTACTTTTTACTCATAGTTTGAGTAATATTACAGCAGATACTGTTACTCGCACTACGTTTTTGGGCAAGTAATGCTACTTTAACTGGAGTATGATTTTTCTGTACTCTTTCCACCACTGACAACAATAAGATTAAGGTGTTGAATGTTTCTTTCATGTTCCCGTTTTACATGTTATAGCACATCGATCGATTAGCGCCATTACGTCAGCATTCAACGCTAGTTTCCTCCGGCATTTCTTTTTAGTAAAGCATACACTCAATGCGTCGCATAACGGTATGGTGTATTAGTGTACTCCTTCTGTCTTAATACACCAGCCATTGTGTTAGAAACTCTCATATGCTTTACATGTTTGTTATATAGCTGCTATTTTCATCCATAACAATCTCTTTTATTTCTGTTTTAAATACACTATGAACAGCAGCTACGCTAAATATTTTCTTTATTTTCTGTTTCAACCTGGGGATACTCATCCTGAGGCCCCTACAGATTTGCAGCGCCATCGATGCGATCCTAGACCTGTGAAGAGATGATCCGAAGGTATCCTGGACCAGGCCGTATCCCGAGCTGATACCGTGGTGGCCATGGAGGAATGGAGTGCATGAGACTGATTCCTGAAAGGCTACAGTGATGAACAAGTCTACGTTTGATCCTGTGGGCCAGCCTGACCTCCCACCAGTGCCCTACCACACCTGCAGCTTACACGATGGATGTCCAACTTCTCCAGCCCGGCGCCTAGACTGCAGCTCCACATAGGAAGTTTGGCCAGAGGAAAATGATCGTGCCTAACATAGCCGGTTTCTCTCGAGGTTTTTTCCCTTCACTTCGTCAATTGGTGAAGTTTTTTCCTCGCCACTGTTGCCACTGGCCTGCTCGGATCGGGACTTGTGGAGCTGCGCTTCGGTGGATTTGCTCTTCAGTGTTTGAACTTTCAGCAGTGAAACCTAAACCACACTGAACTGAACTAAACTAAACTCTAAAATCTGGACTTTACTTGAACTTGTTAAGCTGCTTTGACACAATCTACATTGTAAAAAGCGCTATATAAATAAACTTGAATTGAATTGAATTTCGCGCAACAACAGTTCGTGTTCGTCATGGCTCCAATATGTGATTTTGTGTGTTTTTAATTTTGCGACAAGTTCAACTGCAGTTCATTTCTCACCGTACTATATTCTCAAGCAACAGGCCACCTCTGCCATTCCATTCACTAACTTTTCAGTGATGCCCCCACGGCAAACTCACTTCAAAGTCAAGGACTTCATAATGTCCATTTCTTCTCGAATTCTCAGCACAGTCATCGTTTCCCGCTCGTACCAAAAATGTGCTCTCTTGCTCGAAGCCATTCTCATTTGTTTGTGGTCAAACGCCTGACAACAGCCGTGTGGGCGTCCTGTCGCAAAATGTATCATGTCTGTACTGCACTTCAATAATGCAACTAAAATAGCGTCCTCCATGTCTTAATTTGATTTCTGTTAAGCTCCATTATGACTTTAGTCAGATTAAGGTCATCAAAAAACGCTGTTTACTTGGTAGACTCTTAATCAGAGTATTGTCTTAATGCTATTAAAATCGGAGTATTGGTGTCCATGTAAACGTACTCGGTGTCTGGTTACTCAATCTCTGTCCTGCAACAGTAAAGGTGTCTGGAAGACAGATCCACCGAACAGGAGGTGCCCTTTTAACCTCCAAACCACAGAAGCTCACCAGCAAAAAGAACTGCAGTTTCCAGAGGTTTACTGCACGTATAATTGGTTTTTCATGTGTCCACTAAAACGTCCGAATTTCACAACAGCTCTACTTGTGCATACTTGCGTTCAGGGATTGGTGTAATGAGATAATTACAGTAATTAGTTACTGTAATTAAATTATATTATATTATAAAGGATTACTTTTAACTTTTAGATCATTTAATTGCAGGTACTTATACTTGATTTAAATACTGAGAATACAGACAACTACATAAATCAATCTATATAAAGTCCATCTATCTGTCTGTCTGTCCATCTATCATATGTCTATCTATCTGTCTGTCTGTCTATCCATCTATCATATGTCTATCTATCTGTCTGTCTGTCTGTCTGTCTGTCCATCTATCATATGTCTATCTATCTGTCTGTCTGTCTGTCTGTCTATCCATCTATCATATGTCTATTTATCTATCTATCTGTCTGTCTGTCTGTCTATCCATCTATCATATGTCTATCTATCTGTCTGTCTGTCTATCCATCTATCTATCTATCCATCTATTATATGTCTGTCTATCTGTCTATCTATCTATCTGTCTGTCTGTCTGTCTGTCTGTCTGTCTGTCTGTCTGTCTATCTATCTATGCGTCTGTCTGTCTATCTATCTATCTATCTATTATATGTCTATCTGTCTATCCATCCATCCATCCGTCTATCTATCTATCTGTCTACCTATCCATCTATCATGTCTATCTGTCTGTCTGTCTATCCATCCATCCGTCCGTCCATCCATCCATCCATCCATCCATCCATCCATCCATCCATCCATCCATCTATCTATCTATCCATCTATCATATGTCTGTCTGTCTGTCTATTTATCTGCCTGTCTGTCTATCTGTTCATCCATCCATCTATATAAAGTCAGTCTATATCGTTCTATATAAATCAATTTAGAGAAGCGGAGGAATAGTATTCTTTGTTATTCAAACATATTTTGCAGAATAAATCTATTTTTCAACTGAAGGAGGTCACATTTATCAATACACTTGCATATGTTTAAGAAACAATCAATTGATTCAGAAATTTGTTTATGAGAATATCAGGAATAAATTTAGAGAAGCAGAGTTACTGTGTGTGTGTATATATATATATATACACACACATTTGTTTTTCCGATATTTTGCATGATACCCCAATTTTTCCACTAAAGAAGGTTAGATTTGTCGGAAAACTGCAGAAAGATTCAATGAAATGAGCAAGAAATGAATGTCAATATATGGAAGGTATGAAATATAAAATGTTTTGATACATATTATTTAAAAAATGTAAGTGTTAATTTAAAAAACAGATCATATTTGACTCAAATTTAAAGAATTAAAAGTGTTTAATGTCTACTTTTTATACACTGGGATTTATAGGGATTTTGTCCTGAATTTAGTAGTAGATTTAGTATCGAATCAAGTAATTAAAGTACTAATTGAGTAATTCAGTTACTATTCAGACAAAGCAATCAGAAAAGTACTTTAAGCACAATTATTTTGTTGGAATTAGTCATTATCAACTTTTTTCAAGTATCTTAACCAATACTGCTTGCATTAAAGCCAGATATACTGTAACTGGATTTTGGATAGATCGATTGATTGATTGATTGATTGATTGATTGATCGATTGATCGATTGATTGATTTTCCACACTAGTGTTCCAGAACATGCACATTTCTCTGAAGTTCGCTGACTAAACTGGATGGATAGTCTGCTCACCTTGAAGCCTCCTATTCGCTGGTCTCTCTTAAACTCTTTGCCGTTTTTGAGCCACTTGAGCTTCGGTGTAGGATTTCCATTGGCCTGGCAACGAAACTTCACGGTTTTACTGGCAGGAACCGCATGTAGCTTCTTCTCCATCTTATCAGGTTGAGCCCAGACGGGTGCCATCGCTGAGGAACAGATAGAAAGAAGATGAAGAAAGCAACAACAAAAAAAACTGCAATATGAACTACATCAGGGCTCAGCCATGGGTGTAAGAAAGTGATGTTGTAAAACAACTCAAGCATCCTTTTTTCTGTATAGTTAAAGAAGAATTAAAGGCACATTATGTCATCTTCACCACTAGAGGGCGTGTATTCACAACAAACAAACACACTAGCTAAAACAGCTTATTTCTTTGGATTTGAATGTTTCTCTAAGCATTTAGGATAATGTAAGTACATACGTCAGCAAAATATATAACACTGTTCTAGTGGTTTTGGGATATTTTAATGAAAACATCTTACATATTGTGTCTTTAATGGTGATCATTTTAATTAAACTGTTCTAGTTAATCAGTCAAGATACTTTCAATGAATTTAATGTTTGTTTGTTTTGCTAATGCTTTTTGCTAATGCTAACCCTAGTTTAATACTAAATGTACTCAAATAAATGCTGGGTTGTTGTAACCCAATGCTGGGTCAAATATGGACAAACTCAACGTGGCTTTTTTTTCCAATTAAATTTAAATTACAATTTGAACACAATGGTTGGGTTTGTCCATATTTGACCCAACGCTCTTCTCCACCTTATCAGGTTAAGCCCAGATGGGCACAATCACTGAGAAGCAGACAGGAAAACGACGAATATCAACAATATGTTGGCGCCAACAGTCTAGTGGTTAATACAGAAATCAAAGTTCGATTCCGGACTCAATAAACTCCACTGTCATGCCCATTAAAGCTGAAAACCACGGAAAAATTCTTATATAATATATATTCTACATTAAGAACTATAACAGGGTGCAGGCAGGGAGGTAAGAAAGTGAATCATCCCTTTTTTATAGCATTTAAAGAAGAATTAAAGGCACAGTATGTATTTTTCACCACTAGAGGGCGTGTATTCACAACAAACAAACGCGCTAGCTACAACAGCTTATTTCTTTGGATTTGAACATTCCTCTAGACATTTAGGATAATGTAAGTACATACGTCAGCAAAATATATAACACTGTTCTAGTGGTTTTGGGATATTTTAATGAAAACATCTTACATATTGTGTCTTTAATGGTGATCGTTTCAATTAAACTGTTCTAGTTAATCAGTCAAGATACTTTCAATGAATTTAATGCTTTTTTTTTGGCTAATGCTTTTTTGCTAAATCAGCTATTGCTAACCCTAAGCCGCTGGGTTGCTGTAACACAAAATTGGGTCAAATATGGACAAACCCAATGTTTTTAGCCCAATGGTTGGTTTTGTCCATACTTGACCCAGCACTCTTCTCCATCTTATCAGGTTGAGTCCAGACAGGTGCCATTGCTAAGAAACAAATAGAAGATGGAGAAAGCAAAATACTCTACAGTATGAACTATATCAGGGCTGTGACCGTCTCAGAACAGTGATCCCAAAAAAAATAAAGGTACATTCCTGGAGAGTGACTGTATTAAGGTGACTGTAGACCAAAGTGTGCAGGATTAGGGTGTTGGCTGTGATCGTGCCCGTGGGACTCAAACAATAATCCATCAAAAGAAATGAAAACGTTCGGTCTAATGAACAAAAGCTCCGCACATTCCACAAGACGGCTGTGGTTTATAAGACAAAAACGTGCACTATTTCCTGTTACAACTCCTGCTTTAAAGGGACAGTTCACACAAAAAACGAAAACTCAGTCATCATTTGGTCAGCCTTGAGTTTCTTTCTACCCTTGACTTCCATAGTGTTCTTCTTCTTTCTACCCTTGACTTCCACAGTGTTTTTCTTTTTTCTAGCATTGACTTCCACAATGTTCTTCTTCTTTCTACCCTTGACTTCCATAGTGTTCTTCTTCCTTCTAGCATTGACTTCCACAGTGTTCTTCTTCCTTCTAGCATTGACTTCCACAGTGTTCTTCTTCCTTCTACCCTTGACTTCCACAGTGTTCTTCTTCCTTCTAGCATTGACTTCCACAGTGTTCTTCTTCCTTCTAGCATTGACTTCCACAGTGTTCTTCTTCCTTCTAGCATTGACTTCCATAGTGTTCTTCTTTCTTCTAGCATTGACTTCCACAGTGTTCTTCTTCCTTCTAGCATTGACTTCCATAATGTTCTTCTTCTTTCTACCATTGACTTCCATAGTGTTCTTCTTCCTTCTAGCATTGACTTCCATAGTGTTCTTCTTCTTTCTAGCATTGACTTCCATAATGTTCTTCTTCTTTCTACCATTGACTTCCATAGTGTTCTTCTTCTTTCTAGCATTGACTTCCATAGTGTTCTTCTTCCTTCTAGCATTGACTTCCACAGTGTTCTTCTTCTTTCTACCATTGACTTCCATAGTGTTTTTTTTCTTTCTACCATTGACTTCCATAGCATTTCTTTTTCTTTTTCTTTCTACCATTGACCTCCACAGTATTTTTTTTCCTTTCTACTATTGACTTCCATAGTAATTAGTTTTTCCTACTATGGAAGTCAATGGGTTCCAGCATTCGTCAAAATATCTTCTTTTGTGTTTAACAGAACAAACTCATAAAAGTTTAAAAACACACAAGGGAGAGTGAACAATGAGGAATATTTCATTTTTTAATGAACTACCCCTTTAAAGAACAATCCCAATACCATATCAGCGTTTCGAGCACTATAAGAAGGGAAAGCAACCCATGACTTCCATAGTAATTAGTTTTTTCTTTCCACCATTGACTTCCATAGTAAAAAGTTGTTTCTTTCTAGCATTGACTTCCATAGTAATTATTTTCTTTATAGCACTGACTTTCATAGTGTTTCTTCTTCTTTCTACCCTTGACTTCCATAATGTTCTTCTTCCTTCTAGCATTGACTTCCATAGTGTTCTTCTTCCTTCTAGCATTGACTTCCATAGTGTTTCTTCTTCTTTCACCCATTGACTTCCATAGTAATTATTTTCTTTTTACCATTGGCTTTAATAGTATTTTTAAGCAAGGAAATCAACTCACGTAGATTTTGGTCACTCGATAGCTTGGCCTCCTCCGAGGAAGAATCGACCTCTTCTTCTTCATCTTCTGGAAGAAATCAATCCATTTTGGTCAATAAAGAAAGTTTGTTCATTTTTCTTCAATAACAAAACCATCAAGTCATTAAGCAGTATGCATTAGGGCTGCATGATACTGGAAAAATACGCCATATGCGATATATATTGTTATATATTGTTGTTGAGTATTACGATAATGATATTTCTTATGATATAACTGGAAAAGGCCATTTTTATTATCTTCGTTTTTAAATCATTTATTTATTGAATGATATTAAAATAAACAGGTAAAAATAAATGTTTCAGATCTAATTAATCTAAAAAACTGGGTCAAACATTAAAACATTATGTGAGAGTGAAAACCTCAGCAGATATTCTGACTCTGATTGGCTGTTTTTCGTCTAGACTCCGCCCATTAGCGTTTATAATCAGCTCTGGGTTCAGCTTCAGGGCCAATAGCAGAACAGCAACTACTTGGAGGGCGGGGCTAAAGATAGTAAGGCCCCATCTGATCGGTCAAATTTAGACAACCAATGCATGTATACTATTATCACGATAACGATAATCTTGTGATATATTGTGCATCTATTCAGTTGCATTCTCACCTGAAACACTGATATTGAAGTAATCTGTATGGTTGCTGTTGAGTCCCTGAGCAAAGCAAGCATACAGACCAGAGTCGGCCGGCTCTACTTTCTCTATCTCCATCAGATCGTTGCGCAGGTGAGTATGTTCTCCGTCAACAAGTGTAACGTGGTCCTTGGTCCAGGTCACTTTCTGCGTGTCCTCTTTAGCTTTACAGCACAGCTCCAGTTTCTCTCCTGACTCCAGAGTGTACAATATGGGCTCAGTCGGGGCTATATCGGGATACAAGAAATTAAAGTGGTTAAAACAATTCATGAAATCACAAATGTATGCAAAACTCTCAAATCATTGCTCTGCCTTCATCAAATATGGGGAACATTAGAAGCATTTTAATGTCTACTTTAAATTCAAAACATGTTAGATTTATTTCATTAAAATGTTTCTTCATAAGAGCTCAATGCATCATCAGGAGCTGCTTAAATTTGTTATTTTTAATCTCAAAGTGATGGCACCCATTGACTTCTATTATATGGATACCAGAAGACAATGTTTACAGTCTAAAATCTTCATTACTGTTATCAAAGTCCAATACAGAATATCAAAGTCCACTAAAGGAGGTCGAGCCTTCTCATATATGGCCCCTAAACTCTGCAATAGCCTTCCTGAAAATGTCCTAGGCTCAGACATGCTCTCTTAGTTCAGAACAAGATTAAAAACCTATCTCGCATAACGGTATGATGCATGAGTGTGCTCCATGTAGGGGTGAGTGGGCTTGTCAAACCACCCGTACGACACACTCCTCTTGTCTTACTGCACCAGGCATTTTGTTAGAAACACTTCTATGTTTTATATGTTTGTATCTATGTTTGTTTATATAACTGCTATTTTCATTTATAGCACTTCATTTTTGGCATTGACATCTCTTGTTCAAATACATTATGAACAGCAGCTAGGCTAATTATTTTCTTTGTTTTCTATTTCCACCTAGGGATGCCCATCCCGAGGCCTCTAGAGATTAATCAGCGCCATTGATGGGATCCAAGACTTGTAAGGAGATGATGCCAACACTTCGAGGACTTCGAGCACTACACATACACTTAATACACTTTATTGAACATGTATACATGGATATTACCTATATGTTATAAAACTGTAGGTTAACTATGTTTATATATAATAACTTGAACTGTTAAAAGCTATTAGTTACTAGTTAATTAGTTAAAGTTATGGTAACTAATAAGCGTAGCTTTTCTGAATTTGATTTTAAGGCAATAATGCGTACTATTTTAAAGCTGCTTTGAAACAATAATTATTGTGCACTATACAAATAAACTTGAATTGAATCGAACACAACTTTCTAACTCCAGAAGACTGTAAAAGTCTGCCATCTTACATATAGCAAAACGCCTGGGAGCGCCTATGAAAGACACCATCTCAATCACTGCCAAATCTAATCTGAGTTTGAATTAGTCCAGAGCCAATTGTCAGACCAATCCTGAGATAGAGCTCAAATGTGATTATGGGATGCAGGGTTGGGGGCGCTTTCTCAGACAGCAGCACCTGCGCCCAACCCGTTGCCTCTGACAACCAGCCCAGTCTAAATACTGTTACGCTGATTCATTGTCCATCAACATTATGTCATTCGTCTGCACCTTCGAGAAGCTGGATCTTCCCTCTTTAAGGCTTGTGAAGTGTGTACTAGCGAATTATCCTGATTGGATGTCTCCTCTATAATCTTTGGGTATTGTTGATATTGATGATTTTTGATGACAAATCTTATTTGAAATATATTTTGGAAGAAAAAAAAAAGTCTATAATACACTCTGGGCAAATTGACTACCCTTTCGTTATGTTCGGGGCTGTTTTTGCCCCATTGACTTCCATTATAATTACATTTTTTTGATTGCAAAGCCATGACAGCATATAATTGTGTATTCTTGATGGTTTTCCCTCGTTGAGATCAGGTAAAACGTGTCATTTTTACTGTTGATCATCAGTTGGCAGCATTAACCCTTTAGATAGGCTTGTGCAAAAACGTTTCTGGCTTTTACATGGAGTTCTATGGAGTAAAACCTGCAGATTATAGTGTGTGTGCATAAATACACTTACTATGTTTACTATGGTCTGAGAGTTGAGCCTTTTTTATATTATTTTCTCTAACATATCAAGGTAAGTTCACAAAGGTCACATATACACTTCATATAACTCCATATACAAACCAGAAACCAAGCTTTTTTTGCGCTGCAACTGATGATCAACAGTAAAAATGACACATTGTACCTCTTCCCAACAGGGAAAACCACCAACAATCAAGAATGGATGATTATATGCAGTCATGACTTTGCAATAAAAAATGCTGCTATAATGGAAGTCAATGGGGCAAAAACAGCCCCCAACATAACGAAAGGGAAGTCCATTTGCCCAGAGTGCATTGTTAAAATTTTCAAAACATTTTCCAAAAATATGTGTCAAAATAAGATTTGTCAGCAAAAATCATTCCAGTTGCTGAAACGCAGAGAAAGCTGCGGCCAAATTAAGACTCAAAGTCACCCCGGAGCGGATGAAAACCCAATAGCGCACAAGGGTTAAAAGCACAATGATGTTGTTGTCAGGAAGCACATACTGACATCATATGCTAATTGGTACTAACAGTAATCCGGGCTGAGATTTTCACATTTACAAAACAAATGATGACTGCCACATATTCAAATGGTAATTCAATTAATTTCTGTTCAATAATAATACATTTGACTGGCCTCAAGGCATTTGAGTGTTACCTAATGGTTTCCTGTAAAAGATGCAGAAGGACTTGATTGTTTAGAGGAAAAAAAAGGTCAAATTTCCATGAAATCCCGCCACCCGCTGAAGAAGACATTTGCACTATTGTTTTGAAATGTGAGTAAATCTAAAGAAACAATGCGTGGCCTATATTCCACTGCATCACAATGGTAAAAAGACCCAACAACTAAACGTGCCTTCGAAGTATAAATGTCCAAAATTGACAAAAGAAAAAAAAAAAGTGCACGTTTAAAGGGATAGTTCACCCAAAAATGTATATATTCGGTCATTTGCTCACCCTTCACTCCTTGTTCAAAACCCATTTGAGTTACACAAAAGAAGATATTTTGAAAAGCCAGATGTGTATGTGTGTGTATTTTATGTGTATATATATTTTTAAAGATGCCCTATATTGAAAAATGTGTTTTTTGGCATTTTTGATTAAACCTATCTGCATTTAAATGGACATAAAACATGAACACATGAATAAAAAATATGCTTTTTTCCATTAAAAGAAGAGGCTTGGTGCTTTTCTTTGATGTATAATATGGTCACATATTCCTAGCAGAAAATATTTGTAGTGTCGTCGAATTTAGATTTGCAAAAAATCATCAATAATGCTAAAACAAAAAGAAAAGAAAAAAATGGAAAGAGTTATGAATATGGCTGCACAACATATCGAAAAATGATCACAATAATAGCACATGCAATATCCGTATCGCAGATTGGTGCGATAAATTAAATATATTTTATGTGGTAAATGCATACTTCATCTAAATCTGTAGCTGGCATGAATTGACTTCCATAGAATATTATGGAAGTCGATTGATGCCAGTAACCAGCAATCTTCAAAGAAGGGCTGCACGATATATCGGAAAAATTATTGCTATAATAGCACATGCAATATCCGTATCACAGAGAGGTGCTGTAAATGAAATATATTTTATGTGGCGAATGCATAGTTCATCTAAATCTGTAGCTGGCATGAATTGACTTCCATAGAATATTATGGAAGTCGATTGATGCCAGTAACCAGCAGATTTCAAGGCAGGGCTGTTTGATATATCAAACAATTATCGCAATAATAGTATATGCAATATCCGTATCGCAGAGAAGCGCAATAAATTTAATTATGCATAGGTTGTTTATCCAAATCTGACCAATCAGATGGGGTCTTTACTATCATCATCCCCGCCTGTCCAGTAGATGCTGTTATGTAAACCTAGAGCTGAAAATACACACACAAAAAATTAAATAAAAGAAAAGTCTTTTATGGTGTTTTAAAGTCCAAATGATTTTATTAAACTTAATTAGCTCAGAAAAACAGTGTATGTTATTTATATGATATTATGTTTATTTTAGTATCATTCATTCATTCATTCATTTTCTTTTCAGCTTAGTCCCTTTATTAATCTGGGGTCGCCACAGAGGAATGAACCGCCATGTTATCCAGCATATGTTTTACGCAGCGGATGCCCTTCCAGCTGCAACCCATCACTGGGAAACATCCACACATACCCATTCACACTCATACATTACGGACAATTTAGCTTACCCAATTCACCTGTACCGCATGTCTTTGGACTTGTGGGGGAAACCGGAGCACCCGGAGGAAACCCACACAAACACGGGGAGAACATGCAAACTCCACACAGAAATGCCAACTGACCCAGCCGAGGCTCGAACCAGCGACCTTCTTGCTGTGAGGCGATCGTGCTACCCACTGCGCCACCGTGCCGCCTATTTTAGTATCATCATTGCATAAATAACTTTTTTAATTGCGGATAAAATAGCATTTTTTATAGTTATATAGTAATAAATATTATTATCGCAACATTCGAACAACAATATCGCACATTTTCTCTTCTTTTCTGTTCAAGAGATGAAAGAAACTCTTTAAAACCACATTAATTTTCATTTTTGGGTGAACTGTCTCTTTAAGAGGTCTGTAAATGCTAAAGCAATACTACTGTGCTCATTACTGGCACATGTTTAACCACAAGCAAATGCAAACACAAGCCAGGTTTCCTGACTAGTTCTGCTGTAGTAACTCCACCCATCGGTACCATTAACCCGGCTAATAAAGCAGAGCGAGAGGCCTGTAGCGGCAGGGTTTTTTTTTCGGGCTGGTATCCATGGTGACCTCAGTAGGGTCTAGTTAAGGTATTTCCTGCTTCGCATGTGTCTAACAGGCTCTTAATCCTGACAGGAACAGGGGCCAGAGAGGGATCAACTTTCCCCACCAAAAACACTGCGGTGCAGAATGAAGGAAGGAGAAAAGATGAGCTAGTGTAGTCTTATTCAGACACCAACAAAGAATAAATCACACTTTAAACGGGTAATAAAGGCTTCTCACTCTTAATTGTTTTTAAAACATACATTTCTATATAGCTTGACTACATAAAAGTAGCGTACATTACACCATTAAAGTCTACGTGAACCAGAAGTAGCTAAGACTTGTATTTCAGTATGTTGATGTAGTGAAGCTGAATATTAAGTAGGGGGTGGGGCTTGCTTTTGCGCATCATTCCCTCATAGCAAACTAACCGTAAGAGAAGGGAATTACTATGCAGTTGCCATGGAAACCCTCAGATTGACGTCAACATTAGGGCTGCCACTCCAAACATGTACGCAAATGGTCAGGCTTTGATTGAAGATTACCAAAACAAACCATATTTAATCCAGTGGATTATCCTGCACAGATTAATTATTCACCTCAAGAATAACAACGTGAGCGAGCAAAATAAACATTGTAACGCGAGACATCTCGTGAAGTGATTTGAAATGTGCCTTTTTGTTCGATGTGTGATGTCATTTAAACTGAAACATAAAGCCAGGGGCGGGGATATAGCTTAGCTCCTCCCCTTTTAAAATTATCCAGTAGCGTTTTGTTATCACAGCTCTGACAACGAGAGTGGTCGAGCCTCTTGAAGGGGGGCGGGGCATGTCAGATAGTAGAGAGCATTTGATTGGGCTGAAGATGTGATGAGAAACTGAATGATGAGGTGATTAATACAATGATTCATTTAGGTGGAAGTGACAAACTGCAAGCTTTGGATGTTTATATTTTCTTAATGCTAATTTTGCTGCCATTTTGGAGCACACTAGCCTATAGATATCTTTGAGACTAACAAACTGATAATAACATCCAAAAAAAAAAACTTTATGATTTCACGAGGACTTTAAATGCAAGGGAAAAAGGACTTTTATTGTGCTTTAGGAACTATTTGCCTCATAACAAGCACTATATGGAGTATAGAGTCTGCCACTCATGAAATGCATATGTATCTTCATTGCCTATTATCCCATGTTCTGTATCCCATGCTAAAAATGTGTTATTGCCTTGACTTTGTTCTAAATAAAATAAAAAAATAATAAAGATAAATAATAAAAAATTAATAAATAATAAAAAAATAAAAATGTAATAAAATAAAATAAATAAAAATACAATTAATTTAATTATTTAATGATTAATTTAGTGGGTGTCTTCTGTATCCCGTGCTAAAAATGTGTTATTGCC
>CAIGQW010004624.1:672212-685919 GCA_903798125.1 Danio choprae | reverse complement strand
TTAGACTAACTTAAAACACTATTTAAAGGGAATCCAGTTGTTTGTGCGGGTTGTATTTTCACCTAGGAGGGAAATAACAACAAATGTAACCAAATGCTGGAGTGTCAGCCACTCATCAGCAGCTGAAACTATCATTTACACCGCAGGAGGCCTGAGGGAAAAGTGCTCCGTCCTGACATGAGGAAGAAGGAGAGGAGGAGTAGAGGAAGAAGGAGAGGGTCTCCGCACGCCTGGCCATTTGGCTGTCAAGCATTAAGTGGGTAAAAGGTAATCCATCACATTCTGGCCGCTACCTCTTCCCTTTGTTAGTCCCACGACGAAAAAAGTACTTAAACAAATAGCGAGAAACTGAAATCGCAGCAAATATTTGGAAGCCAAATGTATTGGGAGAAGATGCATCCCGGACGAGCCCCCATATTTCAGACTGGCTTTGTTTACATCCAAAGAAGAATGAATACTGCACAAATAATTCATGAACAATGTGCATAAGAGAACAAAACAGTCACTTATATGCGAATGATTGATGATCGAATTGTGCATAAAGCAAAGCGTTCGATGAATGTTTCCATCAGAGGTTATTCGGATATAAGAATTATCCAACTCAAGAGAGAACCAGTTTGCAATGTACACACTATTACAATATGTTTTTGCTACACTGAAGCCATAGAATAACTATTTTTGGCTCCCAAAACAAGGATTTAGTCAATGAAGAATAGAAATAAGACTACTTTAATCATCCAAATTTGTTTTATTTACTTTTGTGGAATAAAAGATTTATTTATTGTTATTTGCATGCGTGTTTTGAGATTTTACACACACACACACACACACACACTCACACACTCACACACTCACACACTCACACACTCACACACTCACACACTCACACACTCACACACTCTTAAAAATAAAGGTTCTTTAATCATCCAAAGAAATTTTCCCACTTAAATGAAATTGAGGAATGGAAGTTTTATTTATCTTTATTTTTAAGAGTGTATTTTAAAGGCGCAGTAGGTCATTTTTGGTTGTGCTGGTTGAAAGTCTCTTCCCATTCCAATAGTGACGATTAAAGTAAATGATCTAAATGTATTTATATGTATTTTTATATTCTGGGTAAGGCATAAGACTAAAAAAAATGTTCATCCAATTAAAATCTGTCGATAATTCCCGTAATTCTGATAAGTAGCCCAAACTGTCTGTCAGCAAATGTAGATTTGTACAACTGTGCACCCTGTTCACGCAGATACGCCATGCTTTGAATATTTGATCTGAAATAGCATGCAAGTATAGCTTAGTAATAAGTGTAATTCCTGCACCTTGGCGGCGGCCAAGCATAGTCTAAGCATAGTCGCTTTAGGACAAAGCGCGTGAGAGAGTGAGACCAGCGATCCTTGCATGCATGAAATATTACACATTATGACAAGTTCTGCTTGTTACACAACTAAAAACGTGCTAGAATTCATTCGGAATTGTAGTATTATAAGATACTATAAAGTTTACTAACTGGCGAATGATCTAGTGGGTTGTCCATTGTCATCTTTAAGGTGTGTGTTCGTGTTTCAGGAGGCGTGGCTTTAGACGGCAAGGGAGTGACTGTGTTTTCAAAGCTATTAAGCTAACGGATAGTATTTTGGCAGATCACCTACTGCACCTTTAAGATTTTATGCACACACTCCTATAAAAAAAAGGTTGGGAATGATAGTTCATGAAGGACATTTAACATTTATAGAACTGTTTAACTGCACAAACGATTCTTTATAGTAGAAAAAAACATTGACTATTAAAATATTGATAATTTTGATTATGACTTTGATATGAAAGATTGCTTGGAGGAACCAAAAATATGGTATTTTATATTTATGGCACTATTTTTAAAAGTATATTTCACCCAAATCTGACAATTCTGTCATTATTTTCTTACCCTTTATTCTGTTTGAGTTTCTTATGTTGAGCATAAAAGAAAAGCTGAAAACCTGTAACCATTGACTTCCATAGTATTTGTTTCTCCTACTCTGAAAGTCAATGGTTACAGGTTTTCAGCCTTCTTCAAAATATCCTCTTTAGTGTTAAACGGAATAAAGAAACTCAACCATTTGAGTAAATATTGAGTAAGCATTCAATTTTGGGTGAACTATCCCTTACAAATAAGTTCTCACCCAAGATTTGTAAGCGATATATAAACATGTGGATGCAGAATATAGTTCCTGTTAACTACAACCACATTTTTATGCAATGCAAGTATTCATATTGAGCACTTGCCCTATAGAGGTCTATACTTTACAACTCTGCATTCTACTACCACAAGAAAACATGCTTGGTTTTCCCAGAAACACGATCTCCGCTGTGGAATAGCACCACAGGGCGGAGTACTTTCTGTGTCTTCTTTTAAAAGCAGTAATTTATAGCGTCTCCGGTAGTCAGTTCTTCCCTTGACAACAAATACCTTTTCATTACAAAAGGAAGATGGTGAGACAACAGGGAGGGAGAAAGAGATAGAGAGAAGCGAGGTATTTTTTGCACAGCCGGAGGGTACAGATGGCAGCTATTTCACACCTCCAGCTCTGGGGTAAATTCAGACCTACCATGTTTATTTAAAGCCTCCACACAGTCGGCAAGAGCAGAAGTGACCGCTCTTTTTTTATAATAAGAGTAATGTAAGGCATTCAGAAGTCTCCGGGGAATGCTGTATTTCCGAAATCCTAAAAGACGACGAAGCTACGGAAGCACGTTTGGGCCTGTGAGAGCCAAAGGCACTGGCTTGGCTGGAATGTTGCCAAAGGACACATTTTTCAGGGTTTTATTTCAGCTGGTGTGCTTCTCCCCCCCTCCAAATCCATTTCCCTTTTTCACCCTCTGTATATGACTTGAGTGCATGAAAGTCCTTAAGGTATTGAATGGCTATTTTGGAGATGAGGTGGAAATGAAAAACGAATGGTATCCAAGTGTAAACTTCCACAGCTCAGGGTTGAATGTGTGTGTTTTTTTCCCTCCTAGCACACACTGCTGATACTCACCGTATTGCAGATGCGAGGATGGTTTGAAAATGTGCAGATACATCATAGTACAAGGTGATACAATCGTTTTGTACAATATCCAAAGTCTAGTGGCTTTTAATGGGGGTGTATTTTGGACAACAGTATTATAATCACTCCTCACAATAATATTAAAAGTGTTTAATGTACTTGAATAGAGTTGAAGTCAGAATTATTAGCCCTCCTGAATTATTAGCCCCCTGTATGTGTTTTTTCAACACATAATAGTTTTAATACCTATTCTTTTTTACTAGTATTCAGCTTAAAGTGCAATTTAAAGGCTTAACTTATTAGGCAACTTAAGGTTATTCAGCAAGTCATTGTATAACAGTGGTTTGTTCGGTAGGCAATCAAAACAAATACTGCTTAAAAGGGCTAGTAATATTGACTTTAAAATGGCTTTAAAACAATTAAAAACTGCTTTTATTCTAGCCGAAATAAAACAAATAAGACTTTCTCCAGAAGAACAAATATTATAGGAAATACTGTGAGAAATTCCTGAATCTGTTCAACATTATTTGGGAAATATTTGACAAAGAGAAAAAAACACACGAGGGCTAATAATAGACTTTAACTGTATACTTCATACCCTCTTCCAAATCTCCAAATACAGTTAATCCAACCTCTTCCATGGCCACAGACGTATAAACTCAAGCACTGGGCATGCAGATGCTTCTACAAATATTTGTGATAAAAAAAAATGGGTCGCTCTCGGAAGCTCAGTGAATTCATGTTATAGTTTGCCACTTGTGTAATAAATACATTTGTGAAATTTCCTCACTATTAAATAATATTCCACAGTAAGGGGTATTCTAACAAAGTGGAAGCAATAGGGAACAATTGGTCAGCAACTTGGTCATAAAGTGGTTGGCCATGTAAAAATCACAGAGCAGAGTAAGTGCATGCTGAGGGTCACAGTGACCAGAAGTGTGACTTTCTGCACAGTCAGCTACAGACCTCCAAACTTCATGTGGCCTTCAGATTAGCTCAAGAACAGTGCACAGGGAACTTCGTGAAATGGGTTTCATTAGCCAAGCATTAATGTACAATGCAAAGTATGGGATAAAGTGGAGTAAAGCACAGAAACACCTTTTTTTAAGGTAAGTGGTTGCAAACAATTTATATGGGCTGAATGTAAACAAACAAATGAAACTTACGAATGTTCAACTTCCTTTGTTTGTTTAAATTCAGCCCATATAAATTGTGTGCAACCAATTACCATAAAAAAATTAGGAGACATGTTTTTTTCAGTGACCAATCACACTTCTCTGTGTGGGAATCCAATGGGTGAGTCTTCACTCTTCACCGTTGACCATGTGAACACAATGGCCAATCAGCGGTGTTTCAGAACACACTCAACAGCGCTTTAAATGTTAGCAGGAAATGGAGGTTTTTGTTTGGTACCGAACTCAATACTTTTGATAACACTAGTGGAGGAGAGATTATGGTGTGGGCTTGTTTTTAAGCTGTTGACCTTGGGAATCTGGGGTTGGCAATTCCTAGTCCAACATGACTGTGCACCAGTGCACAGAGCAAGGTCCATAAAGACATGAATGAGAAGATTGGTGTGGTGGAAATGGACTGGCCTGCACAGAGTCCTAACCTCAACCCGACTGAACACATTTGGGATGAATTAAAGCTGGGAATGTGAGTCTCGTCCAACACCAGTAGGTTTGACAAATGTGCATCAATAATAATAGTCAAACATTCCCATAAACACACACCTAAACCTTGTGGAAAGCCTTCCCAGAGGAGTTGATGCTAGTATAGCTGCAATTGGTGGGCCAACATCCCATTAAAACCATAAAAGACTGGGTTGTCATTAAAGTTTATGCGCATGTAAAGGCAATACAGTGTAGTTTTCTAAATTTAAGCTTAATTTTAAGCCACTGATAATCCTTGATGTTAATCGATATGATGAAATCCTATTGGTGCAGCTTCAAAAACCCAGCCCGTTTCATTCGGGTTCAGATAGAGGGTGGAAAACAATCACACCTGTTTTTAGTATGAAAAAATAATGCAGTGAAATAAATGGCAGGATATAGCAAATAAAAAATTTAAGGAGCTTAACTGCAATGTGTCTAAGAGACATGGTTTATTATAAAAAGAAATCTTCAATTCAGACACAACAGAACAAGGGGACTATAGAAAAGACTCACCTTCATCTTGGATAGCTGGTCTGCCCTGCGACTGAAGAGCCCGAGTTAGCAGTACTGAGATCAGCAGCAGCGAGGTCTTCATTATCATCATCATCATCATCATTATTATTATTATCAAAGATTCTCTACATCTGAACTCCACATCCAGCCCAGCTCTCCATGAAATCAACTAGGACATCAGCACTGTGTTTAGGACAGAGAGAAAGAAAATTAATTAAAAATATATTCATGTTTAAGAATTTCTTAATTTGTCATAATGTTCCCCGTAGAAATGAGGTAAAATATTGAAAATATTGGAAATAACATTGGCCATAACCTGCATGTAGTCATCTGAATTTGACTGGATTGTGAAAAGATGCTATTGGTTGATAGATTTAATTATAAGTAAGTAAGTCAGTAAGTAAGTAGTGTTGTCAAAAGTATCGAGTTTGGTACCAGTCGGTACTGAAATTTCAAAAACGTTCATTTCCCGCAAACACTTGAGTGCCATTGTGTTCACATGCTCAACACAAATGAATGTGATTGGCTGTGAAGGTCATCGGTTCACCACTCTTCATCTAATGTAAACACGGATACAGGACAATTAAAAAATTTCAGTACCGATTAGTGTTGTCACGATGCTGGACTTCGATACCAATCGGTACTGAAGTTTAAAAAAACGTTTATTTAACGCTAACATCTGAGCGCTGTTGAGCGCGTTCTTAAACATCGCTGATTTGCCATTGTGTTCACATGCTCAACAGAAATGACTGTGATTGGCCGTGAAGGTCATCAGTTGAAGATCAGTCGATTCATCAGTGGATCGCTCGTATGTCAGCTCATAACAAGACCAGCTGATCTTGGTTGCTCTGAAACGCTCCAGTGTCCCTGTATCTGTGGTTACACTCAGTAAACAGCGGTGACTTTGGTGAACTGATGACCTTCTCGACCAATCACAGTCATTTCTGTTGAGCATTTGAACACAACGGCAAATCAGCGCCGTTTAAGAACGCGCTCAACAGCGCTCAAATGTTAGCTGGAAATAGACGTTTTAAAAATTTCAGTACAGATTGGTACCAAATTCCAGTATCCCAACAACACTAGTACCGATTGGTACCGAATTCAATACTTTTGACAACACTAAGTATAAATGCATGTCCCCGAGGTGATGTTTTTTTGTCAATGTCCATCACATTTGGAAATTGTTAATAATAAAAGTAACTTGCACTAAGGAATTAAACAATTTCCTATCAGACGCTGATTAAAATGCCACGAGTGGCTTAGGGATTCTTGTAGACAAAAGGCTGAAACTGAAATGCAAACCAAACAAGGAAATCCAGTAGTACTCAATAGAGTTGCAGTTACATCATTTTATAGTGGAAAGAGTTAGTTGTGCGTCAGGTCACTCTGTCTGTTTGCTCTCTGGAAATGCACAGGAACACAAACGCGCTCCTATCTGTCAACCCCAGCGTGACCCCGACACACCATTTGTCCCACAGCTATCGGAACTCCTCATTCAAACATCATTTGCACATTTCAACACACTACGACAAAAAAACACTGCACTTCACAACTCGACAAGCAGATGTTTTCCCTTCAGAGTGTTTGGCTGGGGTCATTCGTGTGTCTTTGCTTTGTTTTTTTCTAATTCACAAAATGTTAATACGGTGTTGGTTTTGAATGTAATGTTACTTTGTAAAGTTACTTTTGAATGTAACGCATTACCCTATTGAGTTACTCCCCAAAAGAGTAACTAGTTGCATTACTTAGTTACTTTTTATGGAAAGTAATGCGTTACATTACTTTTGAGTTACCTTTTCATACCTGCCTGAGGCTTGATCTATTTCTGAACTTTCTTTTTTTTTTTAACTAGAGGATCTCTGCATTTAGGCCTCACGGTGGCGCAGTGGGCAGCCTCAGCTGGGTCAGTTGGCATTTCTGTGTGGAGTTTGCATGTTCTCCCCGTGTTGGCGTGGGTTTCCTCCGGGTGCTCCGGTTTCCCCCACAAGTCCAAAGACATGCGCTATAGGTGATTTGGGTAAGCTAAATTGTCCGTATGTGTGTGAATGAGTGTGTGCGGATGTTTCCCAGTGATGGGTTGCAGCTGGAAGGGCATCCGCTGCGTAAAAAACATATGCTGGATAAGTTGGCGGTTCATTCCACTGTGGCGACCCCGGATTAATAAAGGGACTAAGCCGAAATGAAAATGAATGAATGAATCTCTGCATTTAACCACACACTATATAACCAATACCTCATATTGCATAAAAGCCTTGATTAAATGATAATACCAGAAGAAAATACTGAGGAAATATTCTCGGTGAGCCATAACGCGATAAGTTGTCCACCACCTTCACAACTGCTCTAATAAGGACAAGAAACTTGGACAAACGCCAAGACACTTGATCCACGCACATAAAAAAGTTCCCACAGAATTTGTGATGGTTTCATTTTCCATCTTATATGTGCAGCTGCTGCAGATGAACGGAGAGACGGCCAAATGGGGACATTTCATCCCCAACACAGACAGTATTCAAGACGTCTACAACACAATAAAAACATCTCATCACACAAAAAAACTCCCACACACATCAGTTTCAAACAGGAGAGCAGCAATTCAACAACGGCGAGAACACAAATACTAAATTGGGGGAAAACTGACAGTGCGATATTTAGTTTATCTGGAACATAAAAAAAACTAGGGCTGCACAACATATGGTTTCAGCATCGATATCGCAATGTGCGCATCCGCAATGGTCACATCGTAAAGATATGCAATGTTGAGTCTGAATTATAGTTGACCAGAAGCCACAAGATTGTATTTATATGGTTTATGCTAAAAATATTTTTGTCTTGTTTCTAGTCCAAATATCTACATTTCTAAGTGAAACCTACCCCGCTTGCAGATCATTTAGCTTGTTTTAAGGAAAAACTCTTCTTTATGTAATGTAATGTGTATTTATATAATGCTTTTACTGTGTATGGCCATACACCGGCCTCACAGTGGCGCAGTGGGTAGCACGATCGCCTCACAGCAAGAAGGTCCCTGGTTCGAGCCTCGGCTGGGTCAGGTGGCGTTTCTGTGTGGAGTTTGCATGCTCTCCCCGTGTTGGCGTGGGTTTCCTCCAGGTGCTCCGGTTTCCCCCACAAGTCCAAAGACATGCGGTATAGGTGAATTGGGTAATCTAAAATTGTGTGTGTGGATGTTTCCCAGTGATGGGTTGCAGCTGGAAGGGCATCCGCTGCGTAAAACATATGCTGGATTAGTTGGCGGTTCATTCCGCTGTGGCGACCCCAGAGTAATAAAGGGACTAAGCCGAAAAGAAAATGAATGAATGAACGTATGGGCATACACCCAAAGCGCTTCACAGTAATGAGGGGGGTCTCTCCACACCACCACCAGTGTGCAGCACCCACTTGGAGGATGCAATGGCAGCCACAGGACAACGGCGCCAGTGCGCTCACCACACACCAGCTATTGGTGGAGTGGAGAGACAGTAATACAGCCAATTCGGAGGATGGGGATGATTGGGAAGCCATGATGGGTGCCAATGGAAGGAATTAGGCCAGGTGTCACCCCTACTCTTTACGAGAAGTCCCATGGGATTTTTAACGACCACAAAGAGTCAAGACCTCGGTTTAACGTCTCATCCGAAAGACGGAAATTTAGAAAATGAAGGAAAATGTTCACTTATTTCTTCTGACGGTGAAAATTAAACAATATTTTTACTTGCTATAAGAATTTTTTTTAAAATCCGGACTAGAAACGAGACAAAACAAAGTAAGAAGAGCATTTTTTGCATTATGATTATTCGTTTTCTGTACCTGAATACTGCTAGACTCCCCAGAGAACCGTCAAATAGAGCTATCTAACTATCTTGTGAAACTGTATTAATATTGCAATATTTATTGCAGAAAAATTAAATATCGCAACATCAGATTTTTCCAATATTGTGCAGCCCTAATTAAAAACTATTTCACCAGATGGGTTTAATAGTGTTTTTTGGAAATAATTCATTAATTTTGATCAATTGGGATGATTCTGGAGGGTATTGAAATATCTATTTTATTTAAAGATCTAATGGCAGTCGGCACAAAAGACATTTGATACACATTTTTCTTTACTTCACGTTGCCTAAAACGTCTTTTTGATGGCAAAAGCTGAAATGTTATATTTAATGGGACCAATCTTCAATAATGACATGTGCTTTCTGTTTAATTCTCATTAAATACATTTCATTTAGTCGTCTTTGTGGTTTATCTACAAGTGCACTGGCAATTTTTACTACTCGACACAGTTTTGCTTTTCTATAACTGACAACAGTCCACACGACGCAAAATGTTAAAACTCACAACACTTTAGACCAAACTCTTATATAACATCTCCACAAAATCTCGACTTTTCTCGATTTTTACTTCTGTGTCAAGCGCACGCTCCGGCATAGCCATGAAGCCGATGCTGACCTCTCAAAAAATTTAACTACACATCGCAACGAAGAGTAGCACAACCTCTGTGATTGGTCGGCTTGGTAGCTGTGACAAGTGTGGGCGGTGTTGTGAGCCCAAAGCCTGATGGAGCGAGTGTTTACAAGTGTCGAGTCCCGTGAAGGAGCTCCAGATGGAAACTTTTGTTTTGTGTTTACCTCATGATTAAAGTTGTTGCACGTCCGCCGGTTCCCGACTCTGAATGAGCGAGTTTTAGCTACTTGTACATTAAGGTGGCGTTCAGAAAAAGCAAAACACCCGCGAAGAAACTCGACACAGAGGAACATAAAAGCCTACTGCCAGGCTAGCGCTTCTGAAGTGGTACTGCAGAGCAACACAAACAGCGTGCAGAAGTATAAATGCACGGCTGCGCGCAAGGCAGGCACCGTGGGTCACACTGATCACTCCACGCAGAAGTATAAACCAGCCTTTACACCACATTGTTGTAATCTCCCAATAAGACAATATCTGTGCATTGCTTTAAAAAAAAATACGCTCTACATTTCCAGCAAATGTCAATTTACTATTAATTAATGTTCCTAAATATTTACCGTATATTTACCTAAATATTTACCTACCGTCTCTATTTAATGTCATCTGCATATTTAAATAAACCAAAACCTAAATGAACCTAAAAGTGCAAAGAGAAACTTTTACTTGGCTGGAAACACTAACGTTCCCTCAACTACTTTTAACACATTTAATTACTACAGTTTATGAAAAAGACAAATATAACTGTCTATTAAACGAGAAAGACGGCTTAACTAATACCCAGATGAGTTGCCTGATGTAAACGTTTAAGCATTTTTTTGAGAAACGAATCCCTCTGTTTACGTGAACTATTCCCAAGTAAAACAAACAGCAGAACGAACGTTATATTTACCATCGTGCTCGCTGTGAGAAAAGGGAAGGAGGCGCAGAGAGACGAGAAAAAGAGGGAGTGCATGGAATAAAACGAAATAGGCCAAGTCAAGTGGAAAGAGAAGTTAGTACCCTAATTAATGAACCCCGGCGTGTTTTTCTCTGCCTGTGATCATTGGAGGGGAACATGGCGAGAGCGTACAGCAGGCCCAGCTCATTACCGCTGCCTGCTACTGGAGCGGAACATTCCAGAGCACAGCATCGGTTTGTGTCGGAGACGGGACGGGACGCCTGACCTCACTCACTCCAGCACTGGTGGGATCCAGAGCTACAGCCGGACCAACAAACCCAGACCGACGCTCCATGGGGAGGCTATTAGGGCCAGGCTGATGAATGCTCCCAAAGTCCCTTTCAAGGAAAAGTCTGTTCACTTCCGAACAGGACTGCCTGATATCAGAACAAAACTGGCATTGCAATATTTTAGTTTTTTGTTATATGATTTCACCAGATGACCCTACCTTGCAAAAGAATTCCTAATTCCAGCATATGTTTTACACAGCAGATGCCCTTCCAGCCGCAACCCAGTACTGGGAAACACCCATACACATTCATTCACACACACACTCATACACTACGGTCAATTTAGTTCATCTAATTCCCCTATAGCGCATGTGTTTGGACTGTGGGGGAAACCGGAGCACTCTGAGGAAACCAACGCCAACACAGGGAGAACATGCAAACTCCACACAGAAACGACAACTGACCCAGCTGGGACTCGAACCAGCAACCATCTTGCTGTGAGGCGATAGTGTTTACCACTGAGCCACCGTTTTTTTTTTTAAATGCTCCATAGTCTTTACTATATTAAATAATTAAACCCAATTTATCTTTGTGAAAGCGGTAAACTTGATCATTTCTTGTGCTCAAATGGTTTAAATTCACTTGAAATCTTATAAAACTAAAATAAATAAATAAATAAATAAAATAAAAATAATCAAATATGATAAAGTAATTTCTACATGCTTTTGGTATCATTTTTATTTATTTATTAAATTATTTATTATTATTATTATGAATTATTTTACAAATATTATCCCATAACAGGGTGACACGGTGGCTCAGTGGTTAGCACTATTGCCTCCCAGCAAGAAGGACGCTGGTTCGAGTCCCGGCTGGGTCAGTTGGGATTTCTGTGTGGAGATCGCATGTTCTCTGTTGGTGTGGGTTTCCTCTGGGTGCTCCGGTTTCCCCCACAGTCCAAACACATGCGCTATAGGAGAATTGAATAAACTAAATTGGCCGTAGTGTATGAGTGAGTGTGTGTGTGTGTGTGTGTGTGTGTGTGTGTGTGTGTGAGAATGAGAGTGTATGGGTGTTTCCCAGTACTGGGTTGCGGCTGGAAGGGCATCCGCTGTGTAAAACATTTTCTGGATAAGTTGGCGGTTCATTCCGCTGTGGCGACCCCTGATGAATAAAGGGACTAAGTCGAAGGAAAATGAATGATTGTCCCATAACAAAACATGGCCTTAAAAAAAACACATCCAAATAAAAGGCTTTCATATTATTTATTATATGCATTATACTCCACAAATCACATGTTCTGTTAATTATAATCATAACACTTATTGCAGATCCTTTGATGTGACTATTGCAGATTCGCACATTGCGATATCAATGTTTGAAACGATATATTGTGCACTAGTGTTGTCATGATGCTGAATGAAACTCAGACCCAGATGCCGTCATGAAATTTTAAAAACATCCATTTCCCGCTAACATTTGAGCGCTGTTGAGCACATTCTCAAACAGCGCTGATTTGCCATTGTGTCCGCGTGCTCAACAGAAATGACTGTGATTGGCCGTGAAGGTCATCAGTTCACCGAACTCACCTCTGTTTACTGAGTTTAACAACAAATACAGACACTGGAGCGTTTTAAAGCCGTAAAGATCAGTCAATCCATCAGCAGATCGCTCGTATGTCAGCTTATAAACAGACCAGCTGATCTTTGCGGCTTTAAAACGCAGCTAAAGATTAAGATATTCTCCTAAATCTCCAAGTTGGGAGCTTCTTTTAGTTAGGATGTTTTGTGAATACAGGCCCAGATGTTCATAAGGACCGTTCAAACCCCCAGCACTTTGTTGATGTGTGGATGTAAACAAAATGAGGCGCTGTAGTGCACAGATCCAAACTCCATCTGAAGTATATCACGCTAAAGCCCAAAGATAGTTGCGTAATAGCAACTTTCCTTTTAAAAGTGCTGGGCGATAGGTTACTGTGCCAACCCAACCAACCCTGCCAGCCCAGTAAATTAGAGGGCAAAGCATTCCTCTCTCTTCCAGACTCTCGACAGCACATTTCCACCGGAAGAACACCCACAGCATAGCAACTCTTTTCTCCTCTATTCATTGCCTTCCTTTCATTTTCAAACAACAGAGTATTTCACTGTAAAGCAGCACTGTGATCCCCACAACTAGTGCTGCACAATTAATATATCGCAAAATTATTGTTATCGCAATATACGTACAGTTGAAGTTCTAATAACTATGTCTTTTCGATGATGACAGTACATAATATTTGACTAGATATTTGTCAAGATACTAGTATTCAGCTTAAAGTGACATTTAAAAGCTCAACTAGGTTACACAGGGTAATTAGGCAAGTCATTAACAGTGGTTTATTCTGTAGACGATCGAAAACTAATATTGCTTAAGGCGGCTAATAACATTGACCTTAAAATGCTTTTTTAAAAAATTAAAACTGCTTTTATTCTAGCCGAAATAAAACAAATAAGACTTTCTCCAGGAGAAAAAACATTATAGGAAATACTGTGAGAAATTCCTGAATCTGTTCAACATCATTTGGGAAATATTAGAAAAAGAAGGATAATATTGACTTCAACTGTATATGCAATATATGTTTGGTTGTTTTTCTAAATTTGACCAATCAGATGGAGTCTTACTATCTTTAGCCCCGCCTCCCCCGTAGTTGCTGTTCTGCTATTGGCTGAAGCGTGCCAAAGGTGAACCCAGAGCTGATAATAAACACAAATGGGCAGCGTCGAGAGCAGTTTTAGGCTGAATTGAATTTAATTTGATCATAAAACACACTGTAAAAAATGCTGGTTCCACATAATTCCTTCATGCTGACCCAACACAAATCGATTAAGCTAACTTAATGGGTTTTTTTTTTT
>CAIGQW010004624.1:659628-671812 GCA_903798125.1 Danio choprae | reverse complement strand
GGGAGAACATGCAAACTCCACACAGAAATGCCAACTGACCCAGCCGTGGCTCGAACCAGCGACCTTCTTGCTGTGAGGCAAGAGCGCTACCCACTGCACCACCATGCTGCTCCATCGAATATATTGTGCTGTCATATTTTGCAGTGAAGTTATGAATGATTGGTATTTCAATACATATTTTATGAATTATCCTTCTTCCATGCACAGCACCATTCCAAACTCATGCTTCAGTAGGCTACAGTTATGTTGTTTTACTGTAGGAAGATAAACATCTGCAAGATCAAACCTGTCTTTCACATCAAGATAACCCCACGCATATAAAGGGATTCTCCCAAACCTCAAGCATGGAGGACAGATGCCGAAACACAACACTGATTTACCAAATATTAATAATAATAATAATAATAAACCAGTTTCAGGACCAATTTCTACTCAAGGTAACTGTGAGGCTGTCAACTCTTGTCTAGGAAAATCAAATCATTCAAGTAACCCAATAGCTCAGGGTTACAAGCTTAACACAACAACACACCTTTTGCATAGAAGCCACTAAACGAAACAGGGAAGGGTTTATTTAACTGTATCTACAGGAGAGCTACGACAGCTGAGGCTGTTGAAATATACACATTTACCTCGAAAAGTTTTTCGTTGCGTTAAATTGAATGGCTCAATGAATAATCTCATAATAACAGCACGGTGGCGCAGTGAGTAGCACAATCGCCTCACAGCAAGAAAGTCGCTGGTTCGAGTCCCGGCTGTGTCAGTTGGCATTTCTGTGTGGAGTTTGCATGTTCTCCCTGTGTTGGCGTGGGTTTCCTCCGGGTGCTCCGGTTTCCCCCACAATTCCAAAGACATGCGCTATAGGTGAATTGGGTAAGCTAAATTGTCCATAGTGTATGTGTGTGAATGAGTGTGTATGGATGTTTCCCAGTGATGGGTAGCAGCTGCGTAAAACATATACTGGATAAGTTGGCGGTTCATTCCGCTGTGGCAACACTAGATTAATAAAGGGACTAAGCTGATAAGAAAATGAATGAATGAATATATATATACACACACACACATACATATATATATATATATATATACATATATATTTGTATTATTATTAGTAGTAGTAGTATTCTTTATTATTATTATTTTGATTATATATTTTTAACTTTTTATTTATTGTTCAGTATTTTTAAATATCTCTACATTTATTTTCATGTTTTTTGTTTTGTTTTGTTTTTATTGTTATTTATTTATATTTTTCCTATCAATTGATTTTATTTATTTTTTTACTTTATTGTTTTATTATTTGTTTATTTTATTTTTTATTGGATAATTTATTATTATTTTTATTATTTTAATACGTTTGCATTATTGTTATTATTAGTAGTATTCTTTATTATCATTATTACTATTATATATTTTGTACTTTTCATTTTTCATTTATGTTTAAATATTTTTAAATATCTCGACAGATTAATAAAGGGACTAAGCCGAAAAGAAAATGAATGAATGAATAATCTCATAATAAAAGCATAGCCTACTCAATAAAAGCACAGCCTACTCGTCTCATTAAAAAAACAAAGAAAAATATTATTCAACTCATTGCTCATATATGTAAAATAAATAATAATTAAATTATTAATACCTTAGGTAGTTTTACAGTGTAGCTAAAAGTCTAGAATTTACATTCAAATGTTTTAGTTCAAGAAATATTTATTTCATTAAAGTTAAACGATTCCAGCAAAGCTGCATGACAGAATGCAGATAAATAAACACGACCCAAAAATAAAACAAGATAAACTGCCTGAATACTGTAAACTATATACCTATCATCTAACTCAGTCCAAAAACATCTAGTCTTTTATACTGTCCACCAATTTCTTTTACAAAAACACAGCTAGTACGGTAGTAAAAGCATGTGCATTTTATTACACACAAACATGCTAGAGTCCATTTACAAGCGTTACTCACCTTTCTGAAGCAAATCCTCTGAGGAAAGACTCAATCCGAATCAGATTCAGAAGTTAAAGAGCACTGTCTCCGCAATAGTCAATGGATGAAACTCCACATTTCTTGCTCGGTCGCAAGTTTAGTCTTTTGGTGTCTGTTTTTAAACTAAAACTCTTCAGATGTTGCTCAGTTTTTTCCCCGACTCGCCCGAAAGTCGTCCGAAATCGGTGAATAAAATCCTCAGCAGACACGCGTGCTGGTCTTCAAGATGATTTCATGAAGTAACATAACGTTTAAAGTTCACTCACAGCACCCAAAGATCGATGTTCTCGCCGAGTTTGCGCGTTTTTCCTCTGGGAATCCCACCCGTGCGTTTTTTGTCTGCGCTCGTGCTTAATGAAGGTAGAGGAAAAAACTTTTACCCCCTTCGCTACTTCGGTCGGCAGATTAAAACAAATCAAAACCCTCGAATGCGGGTTTATTCGAGCCACACTTCTCCGTTTAAATCGGTGTATGTTCAGGAACACGAACTTTTTGTTGTTTTATCGATAAATCCGGTGTCGTCGGCCTCCCCCAGCACTTCTTCTTCAGATACAGCGAGATTCCGCACTCATGGATGGAGGAGTGTGAGAGCAGAAAGACCTGACTCCCCCTCCATCACTAACACCTCAGGACTAGCAAACAGCTGGCCCAGTGCACTCTGGGATTGTAGTTTTTGTCAAACCGAACCCCCTCTTTGATGTTTTCCTCTAAAGAAGAGCAATAATATTTCAAGGGTCAATCACAGAGATAGTTCAGCCATCATCATTTAGGGTTACCACCAATCACTTATTTAAAACGTCTGTTTCGTGTAACACAAAAGAAGATATTTTGAAGAATGCTGGCGCGCTGAAAAAAATTATCCATTGAATTTAGTAATTGTTTTTAAGGTAAGTGGTTTCAAACAATTTATATGGGCTGAATGTAAACAAACAGATTGAATTTAGTAATGTTCAACTTAATTTGTTTGTTTAAATTCAGCCCATATAAATTGTTTGCAGTCACTTACCTTAAAACAATTTTGTTCATTCATTCGATTTCTTTTCGGCTTAGTCCCTTTATTAATCTGGTGTCGCCACAGCGGAATGAACCGCCAACTTATCCAGCATATGTTGTACGCAGCGGATGCCGTTCCAGCTGCAACCCATCACTGGGAAACATCCATACACACTCATTCACACACATACATGGACAGTTTAGCTTACCCAATTCACCTATACTGCATGTCTTTGGACTTGTGGGGGAAACCGGAGCACCCCGAGGAAACCCACACCAACACGGGGAGAACATGCAAACTCCACACAGAAATGCCAACTGACCCAGCCGAGGCTCAAACCAGCGACCTTCTTGCTCCAGGTGCTCCGGTTTCCCCCACAAGTCCAAAGACATGCGCTATAGGTGAATAGGGTAAGCTAAATTGTCCGTAGTGCATGTGTGATTGGGTATGTATGGATGTTTCCCAGTGATGGGTTGCAGCTGGATGGGCATCCGCTGCTTAAAACATATGCTGGATAAGTTGGCGGTTCATTCCGCTGTGGCGACCCCAGATTACTAAAGGGACTAAGCCGAAAAGAAAATGAATGAATGAGTGATATTAGTAGTGAAAACCACTGAATGGTTTTCACCATGTAGGCAATGTTTTTGTTGTTGGTTTTGTTGTTATTTTGTTCTCATCATAAGTGTTTTTACCCAGTTGCTTGGTTAAAAAATAGATGAATATTTGTATATAATATATATTACAAAATATATATAATAATAGACCAACACTGGGGTTCATTTAGTGAGGCAACTCAGTAGCAGAAACACACTTGTCAATGTGAATGAAAAGATATGACTGAAATGCAATGTAAAATTAGACAAACCAGATCAACAAATCAAACGGGACATCTGACATTCTAGGAAGCAACAAAACAGTTTTCTCCGAAATTCCAATTGTATCACTGTGTTTGTTCGCCAGAGATCTGCTCACAGGTTTCCACACAGTGCTTGAGGTGACAATTTTCTCTCTAGTAAAACCTTTATTGACCCAATTTGCTCTCTAAACAACAGCAAAGTCCAAGAAACAGACAGCAGAAAGGCCTCTGCGAAGTGTGACACACCACTCATGTTCCCCAACGACCCCGGGACTAATGTTTCCTAGTTTCCTTGTTTCATTTCCTTTGACACAATGTTATATTGAAACATCAGTTACTTTAACGTTATTATTTCCCAGTGACAGGGAAATGACTAAATACTGCGCCATTGAAATGGTTTAGTCACTCATGCCTGACCCCATTTGTGGGACCAGATACTGGTAAGACTCAAAGGAGACTCTTGGAGCCATGTTTATTTTGTATAGTGAAATTCTAATTAATAATTATAATAATAATTAATTAAATTCTAATTATGGGCCTCACAGTGGCGCAGTGGGTAGCACGTTCGCCTCACAGCAAGAAGGTCGCTGATCGCTGGTTCGAGCCTCGGCTGGGTCAGTTGGCGTTTCTGTGTGGAGTTTGCATGTTCTCCCTGTGTTGGTGTGGGTTTCCTCCGGGTGCTCCGGTTTCCCCCACAAGTCCAAAGACATGCGGTATAGGTGAATTGGGTAAGCTAAATTGTCCGTAGTGCATGAGTGTGAATGGGTGTGTATGGATGTTTCCCAGAGATGGGTTGCAGCTGGAAGGGCATCCGCTGCGTAAAACATATGCTGGATAAGTTGGCGGTTCATTCCGCTGTGGCAACCCCAGATTAATAAAGGGACTAAGCCGAAATGAAATGAAATTCTAATTATATCATTGATTATTATTTCAGTTTTGTTTGGTATCAGGCGAGTGTACCCAGCAGGCATAGGACGTCAACATGACGCCAGATTGACGTTGTACCTGCATTTTGTTTGGAAATGAAAATTCGGTTGACATCATAACCCAACGTCAGGCCGACGTCAATGTCCAACGTCCAACCCAAAAATCAACCAAATATCAACATCTAAGGATGTTACAGCTTAACGTTGTATGGACGTTACCACTATGACGTCAATCAGACGTTGGATTTTGGTTGCCATACCTAAAGAATCAATGTCAGTATTTGACATCAATATGACGTTGGTTTAAGATGTTGGCTCGACGTTGGATTTTGGTTACTTTCCAACACAACCTAAAAACAACCAAATATCAACATCTAATGATGTAACAGCTTGACGTTGTGTGGACGTTACCACTATGACGTCAATCAGACGTTAGATTTTGGTTGCCAAACCTGACGAATAAATGTCAGTATTTGACGTCAAAATGACGTTAGTTTAAGATGTTGGCTCGACGTTGGATTTTTTTGGACATCAAAATAACGTTGTCCCTAAATGATGGCTAGACATTGAATTTTGGTCACTTGACGTCACGACCTAAATCTAACTTAATATTAACGTCTTATGGCGTTGTGTGCCTGCTGGGTATGAAGCAACAAGCTGCATCCAAAATCGACTACTACTCGACTAATACATTTGCATTTGAAGTTTACTACACGACCATTAGAAAAGTATGTTCTATATAGTATGAATGTACGGTGGCCGAGAGAGCTTAACACACTGCAATTAAAAACAACACCAGCAAATTAAGAAAAGATCCTAATCGGTTTGACAGCATATATACATTGCAAATCCTCACAATGCAAACAAATGAATAAAACGTGCTACATTTTCTCACAACACATGCAAACAGCATGGAAAACAACGCAAATGTTTTAAGGGGACCCAAAATGCAGTGCTTTTTCCTAATTTGTTTGCGTTGTGGGAATTTCAACCCAGGCTCATTCTGAAAACGTACCCCCATATACATTTCTGGAGAGCGCCAAATACGTCCCAGGAGCTACGTTATTTTGCAGTTTTTGTTTTCGCAAATCCACCAGAGGGCGCTGTGTACATTTTTTTCAGATTTCAAATTTCTCTCGAGAGTGCCATTCGTGCCTGCTGTTCTCACGTAAATCCACCAGAGGCCGCTGTCGACTGACTTACTGACCTTTCCTAAACCCAACCGATAGTGTTTTCAAAAGCACAGATTGACGCGCCCACCCACTTCCCTAAACCCAACCGACAGTTTTAAAAAGCAATCCAGAAAAAGCCCTCGCCTGATTTTTACCACGTTTTCAGATTTTACCACATTCTCACCTTGTTATTTACTTGTTTATTTATTTTTTTGGCTTTTGTTTTTGTCTTACCTGCTTTCTAGAACCGTTTTTCGGCAGACTCGAACGTCGTGGTCAACTCCTCTCTGCACCTTAAGTCCGTCGACGTACACGGCGAGCCACTGGACAAACTGGTAACAGTGGGAAGGCCGTCCACACGGAGGTAAGTGGTCAGCTGGTGAGCGCGAAAAGAAATGGCCGCCCCGTAGTGTTTGGTTTTAAAGATGAAATGCAGCCATACGTACTTCTGGCTACATAATTCGCGATCTTCAGAAATGTATATAGGGCCACGTTTTCAGAATGAGCCTATGCTGGAGAATTTGCAGAATATTTCATATAGTGTGTTGGCACTGTGATGATGTCAAACCGATGAAGATCTTTTTTTTAATTTGCTGGTGTTTTTTGTAATTGCATGTGTTTTCTTAAACTGCAGCGCGTCAAGCTCTCTCGGCCACCGTATGAATGTGAATAGTATGAATGGAATTCGGATGTACCACATCCACCATTTGTCATTATCACGTAACATTCCTGCGTCAGTTGCATCACTTCACACCCGTTTATTAATTCTCTTGCATTGCATCATGGGATAGCGTGGCGTCCATTGGATGCGCACTTCAGAATCTCGCCAAAAGTAGTAGATCATCCGGGTACTTCTCACCTATTGTTTTTTCAATACTATGAGTTTCGACATACTACTCTGCTCGTATACTGTTTTTTTAACGCACTATATAGTATGGAAGTATGTGATTTCGGACGCAGCCCTAGTTTCGTCAATCGCATCACATTGGACTGCTACATGAACTTTCTTGTGTGGTATTTTTTGTGGTATTTTTTGTGAATTTCACTCAAAAATGACATTTGCTGTTTGTTCAGATTACTTATAAAATGTATTTGGTGTATAAAATGAGCTGAAACAACACAATTCTTGAGTTTATTTGGTGGACAACTTAATAGTTTTATGTTCAATACACTTAGTGAAGTTTCACAAACTAATTTCGAGAGGAGCACGTGATATGATCGACTACAGCTGATCCTTATCGCTAATCATTAGCTAGCCTATCAGATCATTCCAAATCTACTATAAATATCCTGGCTAAATCTCATTCCCTATCTTCGTTTTTGGAAACCCCCACCCCCTCTATCCTTCCCTTCTCCCTCTTCCTCATTTCTATGATCGGGCGACACAGTGGCTCATCGGTCGGCGCTGCTGCCTCGCAGCTGGAAGGCCAAAGGTTCACTTGAACCAGTCGGCACTCTCTGCGCGGAGTTTCCATGTTCTCCCCGTGTTCGCATGGGTTTTCCTCGGGTACTCCGGTTTCCTCCCACAGTCAAAAAACATGTAAATAAATGTACCATAATAACAGTCACAAGCACTTAAAGCATACATACTGAATCAATTCTCAGTAAAAAACAACAACAAAACACACACATACAAACTGGCGGCTCTCGAGAAATCCCTGATCTCGTATCCCTCATAATGCTCTTTGACCAGGCGGGAACCTTGGGCTCATCTATCTCCGAGCTCAGGGTTCTCTCCCGGGACAGCATGCCAAACCTGCTATCATAGTTGAGCATTATCTAAGTGTGAACTCTTGAACATTTGTAAAAAAACGTTAACTTAATTCCTTCATGTTGTCCCAACACAAATGGAACGTGTGAAACCCAGCATTTTTTACAGTGTGTATTGGAAAGCGAGCTGAATATTTTGTTGTTGTTAGAATCGCATCTCTGCGAGTGCTTGAATAACATGCGTATATGAAGACTCATATGTGCCACTACAGAAACTTTCCCTGAAATGAGGAAGTGTTCCTCTGAGCTTTATTCCGCAATGAATCTGACTAATTGTCTGTTAGTGCTCCTCTTGTTCTTCAGGCAAGCAGGCGGGGGCAGCTGAATCTGAAAGGGGTTCCATTGACCTACTAAAGGGGGCAAATCACCAAATACAGCAATGAATGGAGGTGGCAATGAGGTGTGAACCGACCTCAGTGAGACTAATGAGCGATAGACTGCAGGAAAGCAGTGGAGGAGGGGTAAAGATGGACGTAAACAGAGAGATGGAGAGAGAGCATGTGGCCACGAACACAAAAGAACAACTTCACATGAGTATCCCTCATACATACCAATATTTCTTTGGATAACTTGTTCTGCTCCATTGGTGCTACATGATGACTACCTTCTGCCTTACATACTGATGAAAGTAAATATGTTAGCACCTTGAGTGATCAGATAAATTTAGACAGAGGGATGGGGTGGCACGGTGGCACAGTGGGTAGCGATGTTGCCTCAAAGCAAGAAGGTCACTGGTTCGAGCCTTGGCTGGGTCAGTTGGCATTTCTGTGTGGAGTTTGCATGTTCTCCCCATGTTCGTGTGGGTTTCGTCCGGGTGCTCCGGTTTCCCCCACAAGTCCAAACACATGCGCTATAGGTGAATTGGGTAAGCTATATGTGTGTCAATGAGAGTGTATGGGTGTTTCCCAGTGATGGGTTGCAGCTGGAAGGGCATTCGCTGTGTAAAATATATGCAGGATGAGTTGGCGGTTCATTCCGCTGTGGCGACCCCTGAATAATAAAGGGACTAAGCCGAAAAGAAAATGAATGAATGAATGAAGACAGAGGAATTCCTTAGGGTATACGTGTACACTTCCCATATAGAAATCCAATCTATGCAAATATATGCAAATTACATATATGACATACAAGTTAATATTTGGATTTCACATATAGAAAATAGGCCTCACAGTGGCGCAGTGGGTAGCACGATCGCCTCACAGCAAGAAGGTCGCTGGTTCGAGCCCCGGCTGGGTCAGTTGGCGTTTCTGTGTGGAGTTTGCATGTTCTCCCTGTGTTGGCGTGGGTTTCCTCCGGGTGCTCCGGTTTCCCCCACAAATCCAAAGACATGCGCTATAGGTGAATTGGGTAAGCTAAATTGTCCCTAGTGTATGTGTGTGAATGAGTGTGTGTGGATGTTTCCCAGTGATGGGTTGCAGCTGGAAGGGCATCCGCTGCGTAAAACATATGCTGGATAAGTTGGCGGTTCATTCCATTGTGGCGACCCCAGATTAATAAAGGGACTAAGCCGAAATGAAAATGAATGAATATAGAAAATATATGTCATATATGCTACACATATTTCAAATAATGTATAAAAAAATATATATAAAAAAGGCTAAGAACAGCATCCCCACTGTTAAACATGGTAGTGGGAACCTAATGTGTTGGGGGTACATTTCGCAGCCACCCACAACACATTAAGTTTGCAGAGGCAAGCATAATTCACCCTTTGTTCAGAAAACGAACAAATGTAGCAGTAAAAGTGAATAGTAGTTTACTTACTGAGCAAATTTAATTCAGCTATAACTTCACAAACTTTATAACACCACACACAAAGACAGAAGAGACATCTGGAAGTCATATTCCCCTCATCTAGTTCTCGTATCTGTCTTCTACGTCACCGCCTCCATATGTGCCTTTAATGCTCAAAGTGAACTCAACACACTTTGATTCGGCATGTGTGCTCAACATTTGCCTGCAAAACGAAGCTGGCGTTTCTTCAATGGAATCTGCAAATGATATCGGCCGGCGAGAAAAGGGATGCTGCGTTTGAATGCAAATCCTCTCTTTGATGCAAACACGCCTGCATCATTCACTGCTTCAACTCAACTAATCCAATCATTGTTCGGCTGAATTATTGTTCATTTCTTTGAGATCCTTTTGAATGGATCGCGTAGCCCTCACAGCTGTTTAGCCCAAATCAATTGAGATAATTGATCAGCAACAGCAGACGATCCATTTAAAAGGGAAAAGCTGGTCTGTTCTTCACCTCGCGGCTGGTTCCCTGTGATAATTACTGACACTTTTTAAATCGGAGAGCTTCACAGAGTCAAAGTGTTAGCATGTTATCTTAATTAAACTCGACTGGAGACAAATTGGAGGCAATAAATCCTCAATAGGTGTGTGTTTTAGCCCTGTGAAGGACCGGCCATCTGTCCAAGGTGTCCCGATTCACACCATAAGACACAGAGACACTTTTCTTTTAGTTTGGATGGTAACATTTTTATATATTAATGAATATTATTAGGGGCAGCACGGTGGCGCAGTGGGTAGTACATTCGCCTCACAGCAAGAAGGTCGCTGGTTCGAGCCTCGGCTGGGTCAGTTGGCGTTTCTGTGTGGAGTTTGCATGTTCTCCACGTGTTTGCGTGGGTTTCCTCCGGGTGCTCCGGTCCAAAGACATGCGGTATAGGTGAATTGGGTAAGCTAAATTGTCCGTAGTGTATGTGTGTGAATGAGTGTGTGTGGATGTTTGGATTGAGTTGTATGGATGTTTCCCAGTGATGGGTTGCAGCTGGAAGGGCATGCACTGTGTAAAACATATGCTGGATAAGTTGGCGGTTCATTCCGCTGTGGCGACCCCAGATTAATAAAGGGACTAATCCGAAAAGAAAATGAATGAATGAATATTATTAGCCCCCCCTCCATTCTTTTTGATTGTCTACATCGAACAAACCACTGTTGTCCAATGACTTGCCTAATTACTCTAACTAAACTATTTACAGTAGTTAAGCCTTTCAACTGAACTATATTATCTAACTGACAGTATACTAACTATAACTAACCATACATTGTTAACAATTTTTCTAAATTGCACAGTATATAACTGTAATATGAACTGTATTTGACTGTAGGACAGCTCTGCAGTATGTTACTGTATTTTAAAGTTGCATTGTGAAAATTCATTCATTCATTTTCTTATTGGCTTAGTCCCTTTATTAATCAGGGGTCGCCACAGCGGAATGAACCGCCAACTTATCCAGCACGTTTTACGCAGCGGATGCCCTACATTACTGTATTTTTTCCAGTATGCTATACTGTACATACATATAAAGCAAGATAAATGGTGCTGTAAATGTAAATACAGTATTTTGCTGTAATTGATTTACAGTAAGTTTGTTAAAATTGTAAACAGTGTACTAAGAGTAAAGTTCATTTGTGTCCTTTGTTTAGGGGTAAAAGTAAGAATAAGCCCCCTAAAGGGCTTGTTCTTTGAGTTTCCCTCTAAATGTCAAAACAAATGGCAGTAAAGCATCTGAGGATAGTGATGTTTGCATCAAATCTTTGCACAAGCTTGGCAGTTTGGCAATCAAGCCAAATGTTTTACTTCATAGAGTAGACTATTTAAAGCCAAGTTTTACTCCAACCTGAACAATCACACACTGACTAAGATAATTAAGATCTAAGAGTTACAAGAAATATATACGAAGGTAAATTGTAATCAAATCAGGACTGTGGTTCTCCAGGACCAGAGTTCACAGGATTAAACTCTACAGGATTAAACATTGATAACATCGTGACCTTAACCGAATGAACAGTGGAAACGAACCGGAGAAGATTTCCATGTCAAAGAAGGAGTGGACTGATGGCAGTTTGAAAGCATTTACCAACCAATGTAAACCTTGACAGTGTATTCAGGCTAGTTGTTCGAACTCCTACAATGAACTCCAACCATAAGCATCAAACTTTGTTTTGGCCTGATTTTGTTCAAAGTGACATCACCCAATGTGTTCCTCATGTATTATAATTTCATTTGGATACCCAAAGGCCTTTCGTGGGGCTTTTATAGCATATGCAAAGCTGGAACTCTAATTGTGCTTACACATGAATGTACCCAGCCGACAACTTTATGTTCTAAAGATTTACGCTTAACATTCCCAGCTTCTCAACAATTGAGGAGGCATTCAGCGATTCAACAAGAAGAGGCAATACATAAAAGAAGGGCTAATTACACAAAGTAACTGTCTGTGCTCAGAGAATTAAGTGCTAGAGTAAGCAGGAGTGTGTTTTTTTAATAGAGAGAAGGTGTTCTACAGGTGGTTTATCGAGCCCACTCACCTGTGTGAGGCACACTTCATAAATGCACACTTTTTATTGATTGTGATTGTAAGAAAGTGTCTGAGAGATGAAAGAGTGTGTTTTCTACAGGTGGTTTGTCAAGCCCACTCACCTGTGTGAGTGGCTAGCTACTAAATAAGTTAGCTACTTATTTATAAGAGTA
>CAIGQW010004624.1:600679-617641 GCA_903798125.1 Danio choprae | reverse complement strand
TGATGATTGGGGAGTGTGTGTAGGGGTGGGACAACCACATAACTGATAATGATTAGGGAGTGTATGTAGGGACGGGACAACCACATAACTGATGATGATTGGCTTGTGTGTAGGGGAATAATATTATAATAATATAGAATAGAATAGTGTAAAATGTTTTATTTATAATACTTTATTTATTTTAGTGTCCATTTTATTCAACATACAGCTGCCACTTTTTGGACACTTTTAAGTTACTTTCACTGGTAATTTGTTTTATTTACTTTTATAATGATGTAATCCAGTTACTAACTCAGTTACTTTTTGTGAGAAGTAACTAGTAACTATAACAAATTACTTTTTTTAAGTAATGTTTTTCCCTAAAACAATAATCTGCCAATGGGATGAGCAAAATAATTTTGGTTTCAGTTTGAAATAAGAATATTTTATTAACCCCACTGGAAGATTATTTAGCTAGTTTTAACAAAAAACTCACATAATTCTGACTTATTGATTCTGAAAACAAAACAATATTTTGTATTTATCTAGTAAATACTTCTTGATTGAAGAATTTTTAGATATATGGACTGAAAACTAGACAAAAATTTAAGTAAAACACTTTTCTCTTTCTTTTTTTGCAGTGAGTAAAGCTCAGAGAGGGCTGGCAAAACAAGTGCTAGTATTGCATAAGTTTTCACAGAAGCGTGAAAGGGAAAGGGATTGTGGCTAAGAGAGTGCTGTGAGGAGCTGGCTGGTGGCTTTTACCGGTCGGAGAGCAGTGTAAGTGGTTATCTCACGCTTTGGGACATGTGCAGCGGAGTCAGCATCTCCTCAAAGATGGCTCCTTTCACATTTGAACCACGCAGATTGGCTTCCTGTAGATCACAGCCTGAGAGATCGCAGTTCTGAACACACAATCAAATAATCATGAGTTATTTTAAGCTGAATACTAGTGTCTTGAAGAATATCTAGTCTAATATTATGTGCTGTCATCATGGCAAAGATAAAAGAAATCAGTAATTAGAAATGAGTTATTAAAACTATTATGTTTAGAAATGTGTTGAAAAAAATCTACTTATAGTTAAACTGAAATTGGGGAAAGAAATATACAGGGGGGCTAATAACTCTGACTTTAACTTTTTCTTTTGAAAAATCTGTAAACATTTTCCAACATTCAATCAACACTGCCGGTCTCACCTCTAGATCTGTGCCGGCTAACGTAGCACCACGCAGGTTGCAGTTCTTTAGCTTAGCGTTCTTCAGTGTTGCCACACGCAGATTTATCCCAGTCATCTGACTGCCCTCCATGTCCACTCCTTTCAGATTAGCTCCTAAAGCGCACAGGAAAAACACTGCTTAAAACATGGCAGTTCAACATT
The DNA here is from genome assembly GCA_903798125.1 of Danio choprae. Classification (NCBI taxonomy): domain Eukaryota; kingdom Metazoa; phylum Chordata; class Actinopteri; order Cypriniformes; family Danionidae; genus Danio; species Danio choprae. Next base: position 616,283 of record CAIGQW010004624.1, on the reverse strand, counting down.
AAAGGGACAGTTCACCCAAAACTCAACATTCTGTCATCATTTGCTCACCCTTCACTTGTCACAAACCTGTCGGATTTTCTCTTTTCTATTGAACATAAATGAAGTTATTATGAAAAATGCTGAAAACCTGTAACCATTAGTTTGTAGAAAGCAATCGAAGCGCTCATTTCCAACAAATTTAAAGGCTCCTACAAATGCAGCCTCCAAATGTGTCCTTTGTTTCATGTGTAATGAAGGATCCCAAGATTTATTGCTTGTTTTTTACGGTTTTTAAAGAAAACTCCTAATTACAGTTTTAAATGTATGAATTAGGTTTCATTTTACTAGGATATCTAACTAAACATGTTAAGAACAAAAAGAGTATCAAATTTCTTACTAATAAAGTTTTATGTGCACAAGTATGGACTAAAAGGAAGTCATTTCCAATATGGGAACCATGTTTTGCCTTCAGATTGTTTCGTTTTAAAATCCCTTTGAGAAATAAATCATTATTACAAACGTTATATACATTTATTAAAGGCAGCCGTTACGATGGCTGGGTGATGAGATCAGTCCTCTGTAGGCTCCATCATCTAATTTCAAAACTCTCGGCCTGCGTGGACTTTGAAAAACCAATATCTACACTACCTGGCAAAAGTCTTGTCGTCGATCCCAGTTGTAAGAGCAACAAATAATAACTTGACTTCTAGTTGATCATTTGGAAAAGTGGCAGAAGGTGGATTTTTCAGATGAATCATTTGTTGAACTGCATCTCAATCATCACAAATACTGCAGAAGACCTACTGGAACCCGCATGGAGCCAAGATTCTCACAGAAATCAGTCAAGTTTGGTGAAGGAAAAATTATGGTTTGGGGTTACATTCAGTATGGGGGCGTGCGAGAGATCTGCAGAGTGGATGGCAACATCAACAGCCTGAGGTATCAAGACATTTGTGCTGCCCATTACATTACAAACCACAGGAGAGGGCAAATTCTTCAGCAGGATAGCAGCGCTCCTTCTCATACTTCAGCCTCCACATCAAAGTTCCTGAAAGCAAAGGTCAAGGTGGTCCAGCATTGGCCAGTTCAGTCACCAGACATGAACATTATTGAGTAAGTTGAAGGGGGAGGCATTGAAGATGAATCCAAAGAATCTTGATGAACTCTGGGAGTCCTGCAAGAACGCTTTCTTTGCCATTGCAGATGACTTTATTAATCAGTGATTTGAGTCATTGCAGAGATGTATGGATGCAGTCCTCCAAGCTCATGGGAGTCATACACAATATTCATTCTTCTTCCACTGCACCATGACTTTATGTTCTATAATGTACATTATTTCAGTTCAATGACAAGACTTTTGTCTAAGCAAAGTCAGACCTTACTGTCCTAATGAAATCATTCAAAATCAAACATGATCATATTTTATTTTGGTAAAATAAGCGTAATCTAGAGGCCTTTGCCTTTCATATACGCCACTTCTGATACCAAATGATTAACTAGAAGTCAAGTTATTATTTGTTGTTCCTAAAACTTGAATAGGCGACAAGACTTTTGTCAGGTAGCTTATAGTTTTTAGAAGGAACTCACCTTTGAAGTCTGCATCCTTCAAAGAATGCAACCTCTGAAATGAGACACAGCTATTGACTTCCTTAGTATTTGCTTTTCCGACTATGGATGTCAATGGTTACAGGTTTGTAACATTTTTAAAATAACTTTTGTGTTGAACAGAAGAAAAGGAAACTCCACACTAATACATTTTAGTTTAAAAATGCATATTTTTCTCTATATTTTGCCCTCCTGTCCAAACTGAGATGGCGATTTAGGAAACCAAAATGTATCTTTTTGAAAACGCTGTACAAAGTGGATCAATTTGAAAACGTCGTTTTCGTGTTGTAGTGTGGACTGAAAACAGAGGCTTTTGAAAACGATGACGCATTTCAGTCATGTGACCACTACAGCTGACATGGCGGATGACATTGTAAAGCAGATGTTTTGGATGCTGTCTGTTTCGACAACTTTATTAAAGATTATTATCCATATTGCCTCTCTTCAAAGGACACGGAATGTTTACTGGGAGCTTTTGTTCAGCAGCGGAAGCAGACCACAATTGGTCATTTTGCCGTGACTTTTCAAAGAGATGGAAAGTAAATAAACGGCAGGCAGATATGATGCAGATAAAAGCATCTTAGGGCAGTGCGGTGGCGCAGTGGGTAGCACAATCGCCTCAGAGCAAGAAGGTCGCTGGTTTGAGCCCCGGCTGGGTCAGTTGGCGTTTCTGTGTGGAGTTTGCATGTTCTCCCCGTGTTGGCGTGGGTGTTCTCCGGGTGCTCCGGTTTTCCCCACAAGTCCAAAGACATGCGTTATAGGTGAATTGGGTAGGCTAAATTGTCCATAGTGTATGAGTGCGAATAGGTGTGTATGAATGTTTCCCAGTGATGGGTTGCAGCTGGAAGGGTATCCGCTGCGTAAAACATATGCTGGATAATTTGGCGATTCATTCTGCTGTGGCAACCCCAGATTAATAAAGGGACTAAGCCGAAAAGAAAATGAAAGAATGAATAAAAGGGTCTTACGTCTTTGCGCATACGCAATACATGACCGAAAGTGTTTTCAGCCGTTTTAGTGAGGATGATGGAAATTTTCGATAGTGTGAATATGGAGCATTTTTAGATGAAAATCCCATTTATATTTATCTGGATTTGTGCAGACGTAGTGATGATTTGGAATCACTTGAGGGAGTGAACTGTTTCTGGGTGAACTATCCCTTTAATGTGACTAATGGACCCTTTTCACATTTCCGGGTTTCTCAGTAACAGAAGTCATCATAGTTGGTAAACTTAGAGCGCAGTGAACGGGAGAGTACAACAAATATTTATTTTACAATCCTATTTGCTGAAATAATAAAGGAAAAACTCCACGATGGTGTTATTAAGACTTTCAGAAAAAGGAAAAAAACAGTTTGAGACTGATAACGGCAGCCAGAAGAGAGAATAATGTCAGATTTACTGTCCTGCCTATTATCTGCCTACTATCTCCTGTCCTATTAATGTAAAGATGCTAGAATACATTCATAAATGCATATAAATGTTCACACGTTTCAAAAAAAAAAAATATATATATATATATATATACACATTAAAAACTTTCAAGAATTTAAGATGCTGATGACCGTCATAACAGTCTTGTGAAAAGAGTCCATCAAGTTAATTCTACTGATTAAAATAAACACTGGATTCAAATATGTAGGAGTTTTACCCTCTAAATTGGCTTTGAGTCCAGAGGGATCCTCAAAGTTACATCCTTTAAGAGACGCTCCCTCCGCATTGGAACAGAGCATCTTCACGCCCTGAAGATTAGCACCCTGGAGAACAGGATTATTTAACAAAATGAGAGATTAAAAAAAGAACAAGATTTGCCACAAAGCAAGAGATGATGGGCTCACATCCAGGTTGGCTCCCGACAGGTCGGCTCTCTCCAGGTTTGAGCAGCACAGGTTTGCATAGGTGAGATTGCAGCGACTCAGATTGGCCATCTTAAAATTAATATAGCGCAAATCCAGTCGTGAGAGATCCGCTCCACTGAAATTAAGACCCTGAGAGGAAATAAGCAGAAAAAAAGAGGACCTATTAAGTAAAAATCACTTTTATAAGGGGTTTAAACACAGTTGTGTGACAGCAGTGTGTGAATATAACCAGCTTCTAACGGTAAAAGTTTATTAATCTTATTTTTATAATCATACTTGATAAAAACAGTCTACAGAAACGTTTTGATTGACATTTTCCCTTTGAACGTGTCATCAGAGGGGGAAAGCCCCGCCCACTAGTGACCATCTCTCCCTCATTAACATAGGACGCAAGTCTTGTTTTTGAATCTGCCACTATACTGACACATCGGCAATTGTAGCTCCGCCCTCTTTTAAAAAGAGCACAATCTCATTTGAATTTAAAGCGACAGTCACCAAATAGGCACGATTAGGATCAAAGCCTAAAAGGGGGAGATTCAAAGAGTTATAAAACATTATTTGTGAGATATTTTGAGCTGAAATGTCTCACACACACTCTAGGGACATCAGAGACTTATTCACATCTTGTAAAAAGGCGCTTAATAGGACCCCTTTAATACTAAAGGTATATGACGCTAAATATGACTTTCTATGTCACATGTCTTCTACCTGACAGCGTAGCTCTGATTTGGTTGGAGTAGCCAACAGAAACCGAACAAACTCCTTCCGTGAGAGCGGAGAGTGGTCTTCAGGTGGATGAGAATTCTTTAGCAAATTATAAGGGACAAAAATAGACAATTAATGCACAAGTATATGAATACAATAGTGTTAAATGTTTTGGGTTTAGCACTTTTTTTTATTTTCAAAAGGAATTACTACAAAAAGCCATGAAAACAAATGTTTTTATGTCACTTTAATTTTAACCAGTTAGTCCAGTTTAAAATAAAGTGCTTTTAAATATAATAAAAAAAGTTTAACTTAATATTTGTAGTCAGTTTGACTGATGTTGAGATGATGAAGTTGAGATGACCAGAAAATTTCATTTAATTCAACAACAACAACAACAACAAAAATGAGGCAGCAAGGATTTTTTTTACTTTTGTTTTGTTTTGTTTACTTAAGTTTAATTGATTAAAACTGACAGTAAAGGAACTTATAAAGCTACAAATTAATAAATCCTTTTTATTCATGCTTTCTGTACATCAAAGCACCAACAAAATATAACGCAGCACTGTAACACTGTAAAATAAAAAATAATTAATGTTTCTTGAGCAGACTGCAGTGATTCAGCTCTGAATCGCAGGAATAAAATACATTTTCAAATCTATTAGATACATAAAAAATATATCACTTTATCAGTTTAAAAATGGTTTGCTTTCTCCTTTTTCTTGTAATTGCTTTAGATTATGTATTTATCAATAAAAGCTAGGTAAATATTCATGTTTAATGTATTAACGTGAGTCGTTTTGTTGTAGTGAATGTTTTTTGTTTGTTTGTTTCCTTCTTTTGTATATGTGTGCAACGTTTATTTAATGTTGTATTGATGTTGTATATGGGGTGTAAAGTGCAGTGTGAACGTGCATTAATACCTTAATGGCGACTTCCAGCTGTTCTGCCAGTTGCTCTATTCCAAAAAATCTAGCTTCTTCCAGCACTCCTATAAAGCATTCATAAAAATATCACATTTGAAGATTGTCATTTTTTATCTCATCGCACGCCTCTCTTAAAAACGATGGGTGATACTTTATTAAGGTACAATTCTCTATATTAATATACCATTAATAACTATGACTTTTGCCTTAATAACTCCTTATTTGCTGCTTATTAATAGTCATTAAGGTAGTAGGTGGGTTTAAGGTATTAAGAAGGATTAGGAATGTAGTATAAGATCATGCAGAATATGTATTTATAAGTACTAATAAGGGCAGCACGGTGGCTCAGTGGATAGCACTGTCGCCTCACAGCAAGAAGGTCGCTGGATTGAGTCCCGGCTGGGTCAGTTGGCATTTCGGTTTGCATGTTTTCCCCCCGTGTTGGTGTGGGTTTCCTCCGAGTGCTCCCGTTTTCCCCACAGTCCAAACACATGCGCTATAGGTGAATTAGATGAACTAAATTGGCCGTAGTGTATGAGTGTGTGTGTGAATGAGTGTGTATGGGTGTTTCCCAGTACTGGGTTGTGGCTGGAAGGGCCTCCGCTGCGTAAAACTTATGCTGGAACAGTTGGCGGTTCATTCCACTGTGGCGACCTCTGATAAATAAGAGACTAAGCCGAAGGAAAATGAATGAATGATAAGTACTAATAAACAGTACTAATAAACCACTAGTTAATAGTGAGAATTTGCTACTTGTGTTACCAAAACTTGTAGAAAGAAAAAAAATACTAGCTAGTACTGTACAGTATTGCATGCAATTGACCAATATCGGTATTAAAAATAATTAGTTATTGAACAGTGGAGTCTTTTACCACATTTGCTCTCACTTTATAACAAACATTGCTTTGAATTACAGTGATTTACCCAGGTTAAAAGTATTGCAATAATCTACATACCAGGCTAACTGCTTATATTAGGCCCAGGCGGGATCTGTGCCCACCAGATTTTTTTTACCCATTATTAAATCTACTTACTTAATAAATGTGTAATATAAATAATATAAATGTGTAATAAATATATAAATGTGTGTAAATATATATTTGTTCAGTTTTTATATTAGTGTTAGTCAGTGATGGGAATAACGGCGCTATAAATAAACAGCGTTACTAACGGCGATACTTTTTTCAGTAACGAGTAATTAAATGAATTACTGTTTCCCCCGTTACTGACAATAAAATGCCTGTTACTATAATTGAGAACACTGAAGCGGTTTTCATGCGAGTAGTGTCTCTCTCAGCCATAGGACCTCTCTTTCTCTAGGGTGTGTGTGTGTGCGTGCGTGTCATAACCAACCAGCGATGATGATTGGTGTGTCTGTGAACGTGGTGAAACTGAGGACGTGCTGATTGGCTTAGATAGAGTACATTTCCATTGTTTGCCATTCAGAGACAGAGTAGGGCGGGTGTTCACACACAAGCACACACACAGTCAGTGGCACACACCAACAACCAGGAGTCAGAACGATGGCAAATCCAACAAGTTCAAAGGCAGCGTTTGCAAACTGGAAATATGAGCACTACTGTTCCCTCGTTGAGGTGAAAGGCAAGAATGTTTCTGTATCGTGTTACTTATGCCCGGGACAGAATTATCTCTCTGCGTCGGTGACGAGTAAATCTAATCTAATGAAGCACCTCACGTCATCACATGCCACCACAAAATGAGTGTCTACGCAGGTGATAACGTGAGCTCTGCTACTAAAGTAGGAGACGAAGCCTCGACGTCAAAGCAAATAAAACATAGTTTTTTCCAGCGCAAACACTTATTACTCAGACAGAATTAAACACAATAATATCTAGATATATAGTTGAGGACATGCTGCCGTCGTCTCTCACACTGTCCCACAACAACATTAAAACAGTGTAGATTAGTGTACAATGTTTTATATTTATTTTATAGTCATTCGACAAATTATATATTAGACGAAATAGTAACTATTAGATGCAATAGTTACTTTCCCTGGTAATTAGTTACTTTTATTATTATGTAACTCAAATCCTAACTCAGTTACTATTTGTGAGAAGTAACTAGTAACTATAACTAATTACTCTTTTAAAGAAACGTGCCCAACACTGGTGTTAGTACTATTATTGAATAATATGCAAATGTTTAGATGATTTGCAGTTTGTAAAGTACCATTTGCTGTCTTTTAGAAGACATATATAACGTGAGAGACTTACAAACAAGTGATTCTAGCTGGAATTGCACTGTGAACCTTAAATAAAAGTTAAAGTCATGATTATTTTTTTATTCAATGTGTAAAGTGTTTAGTTACTATACTCTAAAAATAAGTTATGATTAAATTTTTTTAATTTTTCACAAAATTCTGCAAATAATAACAAAAAAAATCTATGTTTAGTGAACTAAATGAGAACAGTCACCTATAAACTCTTCAGGTAGCATTCAGGTTGACTCACCGAGTAAGTTTATTCCATCATTGACGATGATCTGACCATGTCTCAGGTAATTGAGGATGGGCTCAAAGTACTCTGGGCTGCGGTCAATGAGGAAAGCCCCGCGTTCATCCTGCTTATTGCCCCATACATCTGCAGGTCCACAAAACAGGCCAAAAAACTCTTGATATAACATTACTGGGATTTACAGTCTGATAAACGTGCAAAATAAACTCTGCTTACAGTCCTTGTGAAATCAGAAAAATTGCGTTTACATGGACACCAATACTCTGATTAAGAGTGTACCATGCAAACAGAGATTTTTAATGACCTATAATTAACAATTTATCATTTCTACCTTTAATCCACATGAAAAATAAAGAGCTTGTCCTGGTTATCCTTAATGAGAGTCTGAAAGTTTGCTTTTGAACTAACCCTTCTCTCTAAACATGTGTGCCAGCATGCTGTCGGGCTCCTTACTCACAAGAGTACTCCTGAAACAAGAAGAAACAGAGAGAGAGATTAATGATATTTACAGCACCGTCCATTTAACATCTGCAGATTAGTGCTTCAAATCATTTATTAATTACCAATGACTAATATTTTGAATTAGCTTTTATTTTGTTCCTCTAAATCAATAATTACAAATAAGTCTTTATTAAATCAATTATTTACAATTTGAATAACACTTTACAATGAGGTTCCATAAGTTAATGTATGTACTAACATGAACAAACAACGAACAATACATTTATTACAGTATTTATTCATCATTGTTGTTCATTGTTAGTTCACATTAACTCACAGTGCATTAAAGGTGACCTATTATGTAAAAATCACACCTCTAAGGCGTTTAAACACAGTTGTGTGGTAAGAGTGTGTGAATATAACCAGCTTATAATAGTAAAAATTTATTTTATTTTTATAATCACACTTAATAAAAACACTTTGATTGACATTCTCCCTTTGTACGTGTCATCAGAGGGGGGAAAGCCCCGCCCACTAGTGACCCTCTCTCCCTCATTAGCATAGAATATTAGTCTTGTTTTAGAATCTGCCACTATGCTGACATGTAGGCATTTATAGCTCCGCCCTCTTTTGAAAAGAGCACAATCTCATTTGAATTTAAAGCGACAGTCACCAAAACTGCACAATTAGGATCAAAGCCTAAAAGGGGCAGATTCAAAGAGTTATAAAGCATGATCTGTGGGGTATTTTAAGTTGAAACGTCACATACACACTCTAGGGACATCAGAGACTTTTACTTCTTGTAAAAAGGGGCATAATAGGTGCCCTTTAACTAATGGTAACCATCACAACTTTAGATTTTAATAATGCATTTGTAAGTGTTGAACTGTGATTAATAAATGCTGTACAAATATGTTCAGTCTATATTTATTTTAGTAAATACATTAACTAATGGAACCTTATTGTAAAGTGTTATATATAACCTTATTAGTAATTATTAAGTAAAACAAAAATAAAGTTTAACTACTAGTTTATAAGTCATTTTGTTCTTTTTGTTTTAATATTTCACTAATTTAGTTCACTAAACTAATATTAGTTGCATGTAAAGGAAAAAAAAATCTTATTTGTACAATAACGTTAGTTAGGTAATTGATTAGAAACACTACATACAATATCTTTTTATTAAAGTACCTCTCCATATACATGGCTGTTTTCAAGGATTCCCTAATACTTACTTTTCCTGAAGACCTTAAATTCAATTCGATTTATCTTTATTTCTATAGTGCTTTTACAATGTAGATTGTGTCAAAGCAGCTTAACATAGAAGATAATAGTAAATTGAAACTGTGTCCGTTCAGTTTTCAGAGTTTTTCAGTTTTCAATAACTACAAGCATCTTGTATGTATCCTGATTATGTGACACACGAACACCTCTCACTGCATATGCGATTATACATTCATTCATTCATTCATTTTCCTTCGTCTTAGTCCTTTATTTATCAGGGGTCGCCACAGCGGAATTAACAGCCAACTATTCCAGCAGTTTTACGCAGTGGATGCCCTTCCAGCCGCAACCCAGTACTGGGTAACACCCATACACACTCATTCACACACACTCCTACACTACGGTCAGTTTAGTTCATTTCAATTCACTTATATACTGCATGTGTTTGGACTGTGGGGGAAACCGGAGCACCTGGAGGAAACCCACACCAACACGGGAAGAACAACTCCACATAGAAACGCCAACTGGCCCTCGAACCAGCAACCTTCTTGCTGTGAAGCGACAGTGCTTGATATCATCACATTTCTGTTGATACCGTATTCATATATATTGTACTATAAGATCACGTTTGCTTATGGTTAAAAATCACAGCCTTTCATGCCTTTTGCTTTACAAAATATACACATAAACACTAGTTAATAGATACCAGTGTATTTTAAGCCATTAAGAAAACAGCAAAGTACGCAGCATGTTTACCTAGTGGTTGTGAAAAGCCGCCCACCGATATTCAGCGTCAGCCAATCGGTGTGCGATCCTGAGATGTCATCTGACGTTTTCCCCTCACTATGAGGATCTACAACACAAACAAACTAGTAAACACTGGCTTATAAGGACATCTCAAACTTCACTGAATAATAATAATAATAAAAAAACTAGTGCTGGGCAAGGATTAATCGCGATTAATAGCATCCAAAACAAAAGTTTGTTTTGATATAAGATTTTCTTTTAAGTTAATGTTATGTTATTTTTATGTTAATATTGTGCTCCCATGGAATCCAATCATGACTTAAGTGTTTGCAATGAAGCTTACGATATAAATCCGGCAGTTGAGCTACAATGAAAACAAACTGATGTTCACTCACCAATGAAAGCTTCTCCTTCTGACACATACAGCACATCATCATCTCTGTGGAAGAAAAAAAAAAGATATAATTATATAATTATCAGGCCTTACAGTGGCGCAGTGGGTAGCACGTTTGCCTCACAGCAAGAAGGTCGCTGGTCCCTGGTTCGAGCCTCGGCTGGGTCAGTTGGCGTTTCTGTGTGGAGTTTGCATGTTCTCCCCGTGTTGTCGTGGGTTTCCTCCGGGTGCTCCGGTTTCCCCCACAAGTCCAAAGACATGCGGTACAGGTGAATTGGGTAAGCTAAATTGTCCGTAGTGTATGGGTGTGTATGGATGTTTCCCAGAGATGGGTTGCAGCTGGAAGGGCATCCGCTGCGTAAAACATATGCTGGATAAGTTGGCGGTTCATTCCGCTGTGGCGACCCCAGATTAATAAAGGGACTAAGCCGAAATGAAAATGAATGAATATATAATTATCACAATAATCAATATGTAGCCACAAGACCAGTCAAAAGTGTCAATTTTTATTTTTACTGAGATTTATATCACCTGAAAGCTGAACAAATAAGCTTAAGGGCTGCATATAATATACAAGAAGTTGTTGTTGTTATTGCGATTATAGTATATGCTATATCAAAACAAAGTTTTAAAGTCTAAATATTTGCCCCTTGACAAAGTTTTTAAAATATAATTAACCCCGGAAAATTTCTATTACCTGATTATTTTAGTATGATCATAACATAAACTATTATATTTTTAATTTGCTGACGAAATAACACTTTGCAAGCTAGCTATATCATAAGAAATATCTTTAATCGCAACTATCGTAAATAACAATACCGCATATTATCCCAGCATCATGCAGCCCTAATAAGCTTTCCATTGACATATACTTTGTTACGATTGGACAATATTTGTTCAAGATACAACTGTTTGAATATCTGAAATCTGAGGGTTAAAAAAAAAATCTAAATAATGATAAATAAATAATAAAAAATGCCTTTAAAGTTGTGCAAATGAAGTGCTTAGCAATGCATATTAATAGTCAATAATACAGTTTACAGTGTGAAATTCACAAAATATCTTCATTAAACACGTGTTCATTAAATGTATCATCTTTCCATTTCTAAAGATGTTCTGTGACTAAAATATTATTTTAATAAATATATTAAATGTGCTTCAAAAACACATTTTTACTAAGTATCATTTACTAAGTAATATTGGCATAAAAAAATAATAGATCATTTTGACCCATAGATTGTATTTTTGATAATCTAAATAAGTTTAAGCATGAAGGTTTTATCCCTATTTGAATTATTATGCTGTCTGTCGTACAAAAATTATATAATCAGTGGCATAAAATTGTCTTAAAATGACAATGATTATCACTCACTTATCCCAATAACTTCTATGACCGCACCACAAACATTATGTATTGTAATGCAGTAACCTGACAGTACATCCAGCACAAAAACATTTGTTCATTCAACTCGAGGCAGAACAGAAATGTTTTCTCTGTAATATTCCCGCAATGCCTACAAAACTATACCTGATGAGGGCAATGTCGTCTATAAGACCACCTTTCCCATTATACAAGTTACAAGCCCTTATTCCCAGTTTATTGCTTGCGAGCGTCAAAAGATCAGACAGAGTCCCATAAACAGCTACAACCTGCAAAACAAACAACAACATGATTAATCCATTAATGCTGTAATGATTGCACTACAAATTTTATTAGTGTCAATGACGAGACCATGTTAGTGTCTGCGTTATATTATAGTTATAAAGCTGATTTTATAAATACAGTAGTAGGCCTACAGAAAGCATATTCATTCATTCATTCATTTTCATTTCGGCTTAGTCCCTTTATTAATCTGGGGTCGCCACAGCGGAATGAACCGCCAACTTATCCAGCATATGTTTTATGCAGCGGATGCCCTTCCAGCTGCAACCCATCTCTGGGAAACATCCATACACACCCATTCACACTCGTACAATACGGACAATTTAGCTTACCCAATTCACCTATAGCGCATGTCTTTGGTCTTGTGGGGGAAACCGGAGCACCCGGAGGAAACCCACGCCAACACGGGGAGAACATGCAAACTCCACACAGAAACGCCAACTGACCAAGCCGAGGCTCGAACCAGCGACCTTCTTGCTGTGAGGCGAACGTGCTACTCACTGCGCCACTGTGAGGCCCCAGAAAGCATATTAAAAGTTTCAAATAACTTAAGCAAAAATAAAATGATAAAATAAGGGTGAAGTAATGTTATGTTGTCGCTGTCTTTTAAAGCCAGGGTTATTATTCATAGCCCTGGCAAATTATGACTTAAAGTTACTTTTATTCAACCAACAAGGGTTTTTTTGACCCCGGTTTCTCCCAAAAGATAATAAGACGATGTACAAGAGGCATCATTGTGGGAAAAAAATATATTTCTCAGCTTTTATTTACCTTTAAACAAAAACTTTAAGTCAGAATTTGCCAGGAGTATGAATAAATATATATTAAACAACCTACTTATTCCACCAGCACTAACATTAAATAAGTGTTATTATTTTTAAACAATTAAACGTCTAGTGGTTTAAAGAATAAAGAATTTTTGGGTTGATCCTTGAATAAAATCTTTTATCTTAATGTTATCAAATGATTCATGCTCTAAATATGTCTTTTATTTTTTCTGTGTGTGGCAATCTACTGTTACACTGAATGATATTTTATTGGATGTACAGTTAAAGTCAGAATTATGAAACCCCCTGAATTAAACCCCCTTGCTTATTTTTTTCCCCAATTTCTGTTTAATGGTGAGAAGATTTTTTCAACACATTTCTAAACATGATAGTTTTAATAACTCATTTCTAATAACTGATTTCTTTCATCTTTGCCATGATGACAGCACATAATATTAGACTAGATATTTATCAAGACACTTCTATACAGCTTAAAGTGACATTTAAAGGCTTAACTAGGTTAATTAGGTTAACTAGGCAGGTTAGGGTAATTAGGCAAGTTATTGTATAACAGAGGTTTGTTCTGTAGACAATTGAAAAAATATATAGCTTAAAGGGGCGAATAATTTTGACCTTAAAATGTTTTTAAAAAAATTAAAAACTGCTTTTATACTAGCTGAAATAAAACAAATAAGACTTTCTCCAGAAGAAAAAATATTATCGACATACTGTGAAAAATTCCCGAATCTGTTTATATCTGTTAAATAATTAAAAAAGAAAACAAAAAAACCAAAGGAGGTTTAATAATTCTGATTTCAACTGTATATAACTAGGGCTGTCTCAATAATCAATATATCGACTTATCATGCAACCTCGAATACATTTTTGCGATGCAATATATATCGATCATCATGTTTGCATGGTGTCAGTGAGTTCAGGAAAGTCTTTTTCAAACAATGCTATAAAAGAATACTAGCAGCTGAAAGGAGGTGAGTTTTCACACTTTCCCAAAAACTCTTGACGATTTGGAAGTTGTGCAAATGAGCTCTGTTTCAAAGCTGCGGTCCACGTCCAGAAAAGTGACGGTACACAAATAACTTTAAAGCCATTTTTACAAACACATTTACTTTTGTTGTTTTTCCCCATTGTGTCCTAAAGTGTTTATGTCTATTTACAGTCTATGCTGTTGTATAAACACAGGCATTAAAATGACAATAATATCACTCATCGCAATAATTTCTATGACAGGCCTAGGTGACATGGTGGCTCAGTGGTTAGCACTGTTGCCTCACAGCAAAAAGTTACCTGGTTCAAGCCTCGGCTGGGTCAGTTTGCATTTGTGAGTGGAGTTTGCATGTTCTTTCCGTGTTGGCGTGGGTTTCCTCCGGGTGCTCCGGTTTCACTCACAGTCCAAAGACATGAGGTATAGATGAATTGAATAAGCTAAATTGTCCGTAGAGTATGTGTGTGAATGAGTGTGTATGGATGTTTCCCAGTACTGGGTTGCAGCTGGAAGGACATCCACTGTGTAAAACATATGCTGGATAAGTTGGTGGTTCATTCCGCTGTGGTGACCCCTGATGAATAAAGGGACTAAGCCGAAGGAAAATAAATGAATGAATGAATGAATGACAGGCCTACATTTAATGTATGTCATACAAAACAATAACTACATTATTATTATAGTCACGATTGTATAAAAGAGAGAGTTTTTAATTTATTGCCATGTCAGCTTCTCTGGCTATTTCATGGCAAAACAATATCAAATTTACATTTTATAAACATCACTTTTTTTTATAATGAAATAAAAAACAACAGTAAAAAATACATCAACATCTAATAAATAATGCATAAGATAAAACATTTAAAACTGTTTTATTAGGTTCTGAAGTGTTATAAAAACAATACATCTATATTTGACTATTACTGAATACAAATCAGTCTTTTAAATGATTACAAATGAAATGTAGGAGAATAAACGTATATAACAAAAACAATGTAAGTAATATATACAGTACTTATCATCATAACTAGTTGTTGGTGGTGTCAAGTCAAATAATGCAATTCTGAGGTACAATAAACAATGTTAAAACACCAGTAAAGCGAGCTAATCTTTGGCCTAACCGACATCGACAGTATTAGACAGGCAACTTGTATGTTTATAAGCGATATAACAGCTTTCTGTATCTATTTCTAAACTAAGTGTAACATGTTTGTGGTATTAACAGTCATGGGATTAACAGGACATCACCGGAGTTGGACACATGCTAAACGTTCAACTCACCTTGCCATGTTTGGAGGTTCCGTTGACAAAAAGCGTCACCCTTCGCATGCTTTGTTTACACAAATTAAACTCTATTAACTGTACAAATATTAATAAATTATTATCTCGCTAACTTATCTGTGTGTTAAACTAATACCTACGTAGAGCGAGTAGAAAGAACTAACCTAGCTACATTGTACCCAGATGACTAAGGAGGCGACCAATTAAAACGCAGATTCTGTTGCCGACGTCGGCCGTCGACCAATCGCAGGGCGCGTTTTGTAGACTCGGCCTGCGGTTCTGACCAATCGGACACAATTGCGGTGTTGATCTTTTTAATGAAAAACTTGCCTGGTGAGATTGGAATTTTGATGCAAGGGAAATGATGAGCTCAGTGACTGTGGCTCTGAAACATTCATTCATTACCAAGACGAGTATAAAACTGTGGCTTCAATTCTGGATTAAATGCAATTCTATGATGGACTGTAAACAAACCCAAGGAAAAAGAACGAGTAAGAAGAAGAAGAAGAAGAAGAAGAAGAAGAAGAAGAA
>CAIGQW010004624.1:485329-502541 GCA_903798125.1 Danio choprae | reverse complement strand
ACACACACACACACACACACACACACACACACACACACACACCTCATATGTGCACTAATTAGACGAATGGTGTGCAGATCAGCCACTCCCTGCACACTTCCGGCATTACAGACAGTATTTACCGAGAGAACATCTCATCTACACGTTCACAGCAATAAAACACCAAAACCCTCCGGAGAGAGCAGGAGTGAGAGACTCGGTGGCTGTGTTAATGCAGCCATTCAATGTGTGCGCAAAGTCAAATTGTTTCTACTCTCTGGAGCAAAGATTGGCTTTCCATATACAGTTGAAGTCAGAATTATTCGTCCTCCTGTATATTTTGTCCCCAATTTCTGTTTAACGGAGAGAAGATTTTATTCAACACATTTATAAACATAATAGTTTAATAACTCATTTTTAATAACTGATTTCTTTTATCTTTAGATATTGTTCAAGATACTAGTATTCAGCTTAAAGTGACATTTAAAGGCTTAACTAGGTTAATTAGGGTAAAGTTAGGGTAATTAGGCAAGTCATTGTATAACAGTGGTTTTTGCTTAGGGGTGGTTTTTGCTTAACAAATTTTGCTTAGGGGGTGAATAATATTGAGCTTAAAATGGCTTTAAAAAAATAAAAACAAATAAGACTTTCTCCAGAAGAAAAAATATTATAGGAAATGCTGTGAGAAATTCCTGAATCTGTTCAACATCATTTGGGAAATATTTGAAAACAAAATCACAGGAGGGCCTCACGGTGGCGCAGTGGGTAGCATGTTCGCCTCACAGCAAGAAGGTCGCTGGTTTGAGCCTTGGCTGGGTCAGTTGGCGTTTCTGTGTGGAGTTTGCATGTTCTCCCCGTGTTGGCGTGGGTTTCCTCCGGGTGCTCCGGTTTCCCCCACAAGACCAAAGACATGCGGTATAGGTGAATTGGGTAAGCTAAATTGTCCGTAGTGTATGTGTGTGAATGAGAGTGTGTGGATGTTTCCCAGTCATGGGTTGCAGCTGGAAGGGCATCCGCGGCATAAAACATATGCTGGATAAGTTGGCGGTTCATTCCGCTGTGGCGACCCCAGATTAATAAAGGGACTAAGCCGAAAAGAAAATGAATGAATGAAAATCACAGGAGGGCGAATGATTTTGCCTTCAACTGTATGTCGAACTAAAGAGTTGTTTAAGCTCTTTTCCAGTATTTTGGAACAATGCTTTATGTCATGAAGCGAGTTCACTGGAAATAAATTACACCTCGTGATGTGATGTATTACTGTGGTGGGACAGAGAGGAATGAAGCGACAACAGTCTGGAAAAGACATTTATTACACAATGGGTGGCGGCGGCTGAAGGCAATTTCTTGATCGGCTTTTCTTGGGTTGCATCCCAATTCACTTTTATTTCTGCAACACAACTGAAGAATGTAACTAGTGCTACTTTTTTAGTGGACTTGGGACACCAGCCACTTTATTAGGTGTCAGGTTGGACCCTGCATTTAAACATATTCATTAATTTTCCTTCAGCTTAGTCTCTTATTTATCTGGGGTCACCACAGCGGAATGAACCACCAACTTATCCAGCATGTTTTACGCAGCAGATGCCCTTCTAGTCACAACCCAGCACTGGGAAACACCCATACACACTCGGATTCACACACACACACACTCATACACTACGGCCAATTTAGTTTATCCAATTTCCCTATAGCCAACCCAGGCTCATTCTGAAAAAAGTACCGCTATGTACATTTCTGGAGAGCGTCAAATATGTCCCAGGAGGTACTTTTTTTTGCAGTTTTTGTGTTCGCAGGTCCACCAGAGGTCGCTGTGTACGCTTTTGAGATCTCAAATTTCTCTCACGAGTGACATTCTGGCCTGCTGTTCTCGCATAAATCCACCAGAGGCCGCTGTCGACCGACTGACTGACTGAATGACCCACCCTCCTCCTTCCCTAAACCCAACCGACAGTGTTTTCAAAAGCACCGATTGACCCGCTCACCCACTTCCCTAAACCCAGCCAACAGTTTTCAAAAGCAATCCAGAAAAAGAAAAGACCTCGTCTGCGTCTCAAGTCCGCCGAAATACATGGCAAGGTACTGGACAAACTGGTAACAGCAGGAAAGCCGTCCATACGGAGGTAAGCGGTCAGCTGGTAAGTGCGAAAAGAAACAGCGTCATGTTTGTTTTAAAGACAAAATGCAGCTATATGTACTTCTGGCTACATAATTCGCACTCTCCAGAAATGTATATAGGGTTACGTTTTCAGAATGAGCCTATGTTGCCTATAGCGCATGTCTTTGGACTCTTTGAACATGGAAACTCCACACAGAAATGCCCACTGGACCAGACAGGACTCGAACCAGCAACCTTCTTGCTGTGAGGCAACAGTGCTAACCACTGAGCCACTGTGCCGCCCATTTGAACCTTCATTTATTCATTTTCCTTTAGCTTAGCCCCTTTATTCATCAGGGGTCGCCACAGCGGAATGAACCGCCAATCATTCCAGCATATGTTTTATGCAGCGGTTTTTCCCCCCTAAATGCATGCATTGAGTTACTGTCAGTACACTACGAGTGGAAATTCAATACAATTATATGCATTTCTTTTTCATAAGGCCATGCACAGATTGATATTTCTTGAATCGTCCATAAAATGCATGCAGTTTATTATTGTCTAAAAGAGCTACGACATTAACAATTGACATCTGACAAGTTTTCATTTCCCATCAAGTGCCCTTGGGAAATCCAATCAACACCAGAAAGCAGATATACACCACAATGGCTTGAGCAAATCCGTTTCAGGCAGACATTGATCCAGCGGCAGTCAGTTTAATTGAATATTCTGCCCGGGACCTCAGCAGCCATGACACTCTTCAAGTGTATACTATGGCCACTTTCTGACATGTGCTGTAGTTCACGTCACGGCGAAGAGAGATTCGCTTCTGACATGTGCAGTCTCCTTGAACTTGGCTGAAGAAAAAAAAAACACCTGAATTTAGCATTCTGAAAGAAAAAGACCACACTGATTGTATAGCTTACTGTGCGTCATCATTTATATCGTATAATTCATTCATTAATTTTCCTTTAGCTTAGTTCCTTTATTCATCAGGGGTCACCACAGTGGAATGAACCACCAACTTATCCAGCGTATGTTTTATGCAGCGAATGCCCTTCCAGCTGCAACGCAGTACTGGGAAACATCCATACACACTCATTCACACACACTCATACACTACGGCCAATTTCATTCATTCATTCATTTTCTTTTCAGCTTAGTCCCTTTATTAATCTGGGGTCGCCACAGGGGAATGAACCGCCAACTTATCCAGCATATGTTTTACGCAGCGGATGCCCTTCCAGCTGCAACCCATCTCTGGGAAACATTCATACACACTCATTCACACACATACACTACGGACAATTTAGCTTACCCAATTCACCTGTACCGCATGTCTTTGGACTTGTGAGGGAAACCTGACCCAGCCGGGGCTCGAACCAGCGACCACTGCGCCACCGCGCTGCCCTACTTGTTTATTCAGTCATTCATTCATTTTCATTTCGGCTTAGTCCCTTTATTAATCTGGGGTCGCCACAGCGGAATGAACCGCCAACTTATCCAGCATATGTTTTATGCAGCGGATGCCCTTCCAGCTGAAACCTATCACTGGGAAGCATCCATACACACTCATTCACACACATACACTATGGACAATTTAGCTTACCCAATTCACCTATACCACATGTCTTTGGACTTGTGGGGGAAACTGGAGAACCCGGAGGAAACCCACGCCAACACGGGGAGAACATGCAAACTCCACACAGAAACGCCAACTGACCCTACTTGTTCATTTATTTATTTTTACTTACCCCCCCCCCCCCCCCCTCTTCTTTTTTTTTGTTTTTGTTTTTTTTATTTATTTTTTTAATTTATTTATTTTTTTATCATGTATAACATTAGTGTACATGCGCACAAAAAGGAAGGCATATATTGCTGAAAGAGAAAATGTATGTACAAAATTTGTGCTTATATTTGTGTGTATTCAGATGTAGGATCTCTGACATGTACCTGTTGTAAGTGTAAAACCTATTTGAGAAAATTAAAAAGATAATTAAAAAAAAAGGAATATGTTTGCGGGCAGCACGGTGGTGCAGTGGGTTGCACAATTGCCTCACAGCAAGAAGGTCGCTGGTTCGAGCCTCGGCTGGGTCAGTTGGCATTTCTGTGTGGAGTTTGCATGTTCTCCCCGTGTTTGCGTGGGTTTCCTCCGGGTGCTCCGGTTTCCCCCACAAGTCCAAAGACATGTGGTATAGATGAATTGGGAAAGCTAAATTGTCCATAGTGTATGTGTGTAAATGTTTGCTAGTGGATGTTTCCCAGTGATGGGTTGCGGCTGGAAGGGCATCCGCTGCGTAAAACATATGCTGGATAAGTTGGCGGTTCATTCCGCTGTGGCGACCCCAGATTAATAAAGGGACTAAGCCGAAAAGAAAATGAATGAATATGTTCGCGTCACCTATCTACCTCCATATGCGCTCGTTCTGCTTGTTCAAACTACTTATTTAAAATGAGCTGACACATCTCTTGAGATTTTTATTCGGACAACTTAATTGTTTTATGTTCAATCCACTTAAATAGTTAACTTAATCGATTTGTGTTGAGACATTCATTCATTCATTCATTTTCATTTCGGCTTAGTCCCTTTATTAATCTGGGGTCGCCACAGCGGAATGAACCGCCAACTTATCCAGCATATGTTTTACACAGCGGATGCCCTTCCAGCTGCAACCCATCACTGGGAAATATCCATGCACACTCTGTGTTGAGACAACATGAATGAATTATTGTTCTGGAGACAATCCAAAACAAATATTGCTGAAGGGGGCGAATAATATTGACCTTAAAATGGCTTAAAAGAAATTTTAAACTGCTTTTATTCTAGCCGAAATAAAACAAATAAGACTTTCTCCGGAAGAAAAAACATTATAGGAAATACTGTGGAAAATTCCTGAATCTGTTCAACATCATTTGGGAAATATTTGAAAAAAGACAAAAATTATAATCATTTGGACTTCAGCTGAGCTTTTCAATGAGACTCTAAAAAGCAAATGTGCATAAAGTGCATCTGAATGAGCCAAAGCAATGCTGTCTCTCTCAGCGATGGTGAATTGAAGTTGGCATGAAGGGACACTTGACTGTCACCTGCATCTCGTTCCCTTCCTGCCCTGCACTAGCCAATGACGTAACAGCATCTTATCTGCATCACTGCACCGGACAAAAGGTCTTGAGACACTAACTGGAGGAGACAGGATGCTTCTCTATGCGGGTCTCGCTACGCAAAAGTGCACACATATACACAACCAAGAGACACAAAGGCAGTTGTTTCTATTTCATTGATACCGTGACAGAGATTTGACAAGTAAACAAACAAACAAACAAGAAAACCTACTGATTAAATGCATGGGTTATTGGAGTAAATGTGGAGTAAATATGGAGTCTGTTTATCTAGATTTGACCCCAGCGTTTCCCAGTACTGGGTTGCGGCTGTAAGGGCATCCGCTGCATAAAACATATGCCAGAATAGTTGGCGGTTCATTCCACTGTGGCGACCCCTGATAAATTAGGGACTCAGCTGAAGGAAAATGAATGAATGACTCCAGCATTTAACAAATTGTTAAACTGTCCTGACATCATGAACATTCTAAGCCAGGAAAAGTATGTCACAATCTTTTCCTCTTCTTAAACAAAGAGGATTTTTCGACAAAACTGCTTCTCTGCTTATTAATATTTGAAGTGTTCTTGTCCGCCAAAGCAATGTGGTGCGATCAACAAAGCCAGCGTGCAGAACAACAGAAAGTGTATTCAATGAAAATCTAAGAAGATCAGACAATTTCACCCAGTTATGACAAGGCGAGGTTACATGTTTAAGTCAATACATTTCAATATTTATGTAAGTACAATTATGTATTTTTGTACAATTATGTAATTATTAATGTAATTACATATTACATTATATTAAACATAAATACATTACATATGCAATTGTTAAAGTTTTTAAAGCAGCATGAGTAAAATGTGTAAGAACTTAATGTAAAATTAAACCAATTTATATATATATATATATATATTCATTCATTTTCTTTTCGGCTTAGTCCCTTTATTAATCTGGGGTCGCCACAGCGAAATGAACCGCCAACTATTCCAGCATATGTTTTACGCAGCGAATGCCCTTGCAACCGCAACAAAGTATTCAATTCATTTCAATTCAAGTTTATTTATATAGCGCTTTTTACAATGTAGATTGTGTCAAAGCAGCTTAACATAGTTCTAGTAAAGTCCAGTACTGGGAAACACCCATACACACTTACATTCACACACACTCATACACTACGGCCAACTTAGTTTACTCAATTCACCTATAGCCTATGTGTTTGGACTGTGGGGGAAACCGGAGCACCTAGAGGAAACCCACGCCAACACGGGGAGAACATGCAAACTCCACACAGAAATGCCAACTGACCCAGCTGGAATTCGAACCAGGGACCTTCTTGCTGTGAGGTGACAGTGCTAACCACTGAGCCACCGTGAGGCCCTAAATAAGAAATTGAAACAAAAATTAAAGTGGAAAAAAAAATAAAAACAATTATTAAAAATCATTTATACACTTTTAAATAATTAAAATAAAAACTTTTTTTTAAGTTGAATTAACTTAACCTTATGAGTCATTTTTACTTAAAGAGACAGTTAAATTTCATTTACTGTTCATTTGTTCTCTTTTCGGCTTAGTCCCTTTTATTAATCTGGGGTCGCCACAGCGGAATGAACCACCAACTTATCCAGCATATGTTTTACGCAGCGGATGCACTTCCGGCTGCAACCCATCACTGGGAAACATTCATACACACTCATTCACACACATACACTACAGACAATTTAGCTTATCCAATTCACCTATAGCGCATGTCTTTGGACTTGTGTGGGAAACCGGAGCACCCGGAGGAAACCCACACAAACACGGGGAGAACATGCAAACTCCACACAGAAATGCCAACTGACCCAGCCGAGGCTCGAACCAGCGACCTTCTTGCTGTGAGGCGATCGTGCTACCCACTGCGCCACCGTGAGGCCATTCACTAAACATTTATACTTAATTATTAATTATTATAATTTATTCTCCCTCGTTTGCTTTCAAACCCTTATGAGATTTTTTTTTCTGTTGAACACAAAAGAAGATATTTTGAAGAATGCTGAAAACCTGTAACTACTGACTTCCACAGTAGGAATGGAAATTACTATGAAAGTCAATGGGTCAGCTAATGCCAGCTACCAGCATTCTTCAAAATATCTTCTTTTTTATTCAACAGAAGAAAGAAACTCAAATGAAGACAGAATTTTTATTTTTGGGTGAACTATCCCTTTAAATGACATTCAACTGACTTAAATCAGCTGGTATAACTTAAAAAATTACTTAGCTGTATTATTAAATATATATGTTGTCATGACCTATTGATCATATACTTTTACAGTGCAGTGTTTGAAAATCATTTATATCATATTACATAATCATACAATCAGATAAAAAGTACATTTAAAATGATCAAACAACTCAATTCTTGACAACTTAATAGTTTTATGTTCAATCCACTTAAACTTCTACAAACTAATAAGTTAACTTAATTCCTTTATGTTGTCTCAACTCAAATCAATTGTGTGGAACCAGCATTTTTAACAGTGTAGCCTATATACTGGTCAACAGAAATGTGATGCATCTTTTTTATTATTACTTTTATTAATGAAGGCTGTTCATTCCGCTGTGGCGACCCCAGATTAATAAAGGGACTAAGCCGAAAAGAAAATGAATGAATGAATTATTAATGAAAACCTGTAACCATTGACTTCCATAGTAGGAACGAAAATTACTACGGAAGTCAATGGGTGCCAGCTACCAGCATTCTTCAAAATATCTTCTTTTTTATTCAACAGAAGAAAGAAACTCAAATAGGTTTAAGTGAAGGGTGAGAAAATGATGACAGAATTTTTAGGTGAACTATCCCTTTAAATGACTTTAAATTGACTTAAATCTGGTATAAAGAGCCCATAATAAGGTGTTTTCGTGATAAACACCACTTTAAAACAGCACACGGAAATACTAACCAAGTCGAAGGCCTCTGTTTTGAGAGGTGTGCAATATGAGGGCCCGGAGCGAACACAATAACTTTTGCATATTGAAATAATCCGCAGCCTCGATTAGCCATGAATAATTAGCATGCGAGAGCTGTTTAGCATATTGAACTGGAGCGACATGCGCTACGTGCTCTAGTCTCCTGGTGCAGCTAAACCTTCGCTAGGAAAAGATGTATCATCGTTTGCTTTTATGAACCTTCCTGTACGGTCTCCATGGGCAAAGCTAATTCAATGAAGCATCAGGTCATTAGCGCAGAGCAGAATAGCACGCTTATCTTAGCGAAAACCCATTACAGAATGCACCGCCGTCTTTGTGCATTATGCTGGCATCGTTTCCATTTAAAAAGGGTAATTTGACAGATAGAGATGTATGAAGTGATTGCGTTTTGCCGGCGGTTTGCAATTGTTTGCTGTCGTTGGTAATGAAAACAATAGTTTCATGCTCCACTTGCTAATCTGTGTCCCCCGGTAAACGCCTCATATTTGTATATATATTACACATCACTGATACCAGACCAGCTTTAGGCAATCCAGATAAGCTGTTTTTGTGAAAGTGGGGAGGTATAAAGATAATTAACATCCTAATTAATCATGTAGACAAGCCGTCCTACACGCTAGCTGGATGTTTTGTGCTAGCGTGACGGGCTAACTTACAGAATGTCTTTAAAATTAGCACACTGAAACAAAGCCGTATTTGAAGTAAATGTGGTTTTAGCACGCAGATCTCTTGGCTAATTCATTTTACACTGGAATAAGAATGAAGTTAGACTGTCAGTGTGAAGAAATAACACAAATATGCTATTGTTTGGGGTGGCACGGTGGCTCAGTGGTTAGCACTGTCACCTCACAGCAGGAAGGTCGCTGGTTCAAGTCCCGGCTGGGTCAGTTTGCATGTTCTCCCCATGTTGGTGTGGGTTTCCTCCGGGTGCTCCGGTTTCCCCCACAAGTCCAAACACATGCGCTATAGGGGAATTGAACTAAATTGGCCATTATGTATGAGTGTGTGTGTGTGAATGTGAGAGTGTATGGGTGTTTCCCAGTACTGGGTTGCAGCTGGAAGGGCATCCGCTACGTAAAACATATGCCAGAATAGTTAGCGGTTCATTCCGCTGTGGCGACCCCTGATGAATAAAGGGACTAATGTGAAGGAAAATGAATAAATGAATGTTTGTGTACTCTGGTTATATTCATACAGGAGGCTTGTGTGATTACAGTGTCATTTTCACTGGGCCGATATTTGACCTCTGTGTTTGATTCGTATTGATTTCACACCTTTGATTAAATTAACCTGTCAGTCAGTGTTTACAAATGACCCGGCTGATGATTCGGGTTATATGAATAACCTGCACTGCTGGTTATGAGCATTGAGGGATCACTCAATAATAATAATAATAATAATTATAATAATTCATTCATTCATTTTCTTTTCGGCTTAGTCCCTTTATTAATCTGGGGTCACCACAGCGGAATGAACCACCAACTTATCCAGCATATGTTTTACGCAGCGGATGCCCTTCCAGCCGCAACCCATCACTGGGAAACATCCACACACACTCATTCACACACATACACTACGGACAATTTAGCTTACCCAATTCACCTATAGCGCATGTGTTTGGACTGTGGGGGATCTGGACAACTTTAAAGGCTAATGTCTCTGCATTCTGAACCCTCAGAATACAGATATATATTTAAACAATTATGTCTCAGCCAAATGTTGTCTTACCGTAATTAACCATACATCCATAGAAAGCTCATTTATTCAGCTTTCAGATGACATATAAATCTCAATTTCCAAACATTGACACCTATGCCTGCTTTTGTGATCCATGGTCACAAATATGTTTTTATAATCCCATAAAACCCGTAAAATTATTACGAGTTCACGTACCTGTTGTCGTTCAGTTTCTGTAATATTAATGATGGAAAAACATCTTACTCGTCTTGAGATGTGGTTAGGAAAACATCACTGGCGCCCTCTGCTGGCCATGAGGAATTAAAGCACTATTTACGCGTCTGGGGTCTTTTGAAACATAAATGTTGTTCGTATTTATGAAAATAAATAAGATTAAGCTTTCTGTGTATAACATAAAAGATCAAAAAGTGTATAGTAGAAAATTGTCAACAGGTTAAGGTGTGTAATTAGAGAACAAGTGAACTTTAAGCTTTAGTCTTCAAATTTGACTCCTTTTTCAGGACGGAAGTAAGGTATTTCCTGTGAAAACTATTCATTAGCCAGTAACTGTGCTACAAAAACGTTTTTACAGTAATAAATTGTTATAATGAGTAACAAATTAAATAACTTATTAACGCTTAACAGACTGTTCAAGGTAAAATGACTGTTGCTATACCGGAAGCCTCGCACACCTCGCATACCCGCGTCTGCTTTTTCTTATGACAATAAAGTTGGATTATCCACCAAAACTTAATGTGCTTAACTGAAATTATCCATATTTCCATTAACATTTGTTCTCCATAACAGACCGTCACCTTGCACAAATTCCCGCCTAACCTTTATGTCACATTAAGAAGATTTTATTTAGCTTTATATTATTTTTATTACCAAATTACGCCACGTCCCAGATAGCACATGTACGTCACGGAGACGTCTTTGAAAGATCGTAACATCTGCTAAACATCACATTTGATTAAACGTTTTATTTGTTAATGAGGCGTCTTCTTTACCTCTATACGCCGTCTATACGATGAATCTTGAACTCCTGGAAATTTTAATTGGTTTTGTTGAAAAATATTAATGATAATAAATTATAATATAATAAAATTCTATAATGATTCTTCAGCTGTTGTATTATTTTTGAGTGGAAATTACTTGAGCTTATCATATGTGTAGACGGATGTATAATCAGTGTTACTGTTATGTATAGCAGTATGGATGAGGGAATGTCTAAATAAAAAATAAAAAACAACGTCTATACTACATAAATAAGATGTCTCACAGACCTAACACTTTAATAATGAACATCTGCGATGCATCGCATAGATGTTGTTTGAATGTCTGACAAGGACGTCTATATGACGTTTTCCAGATGAGCAAACGCCCTAAATAAGACGTCTCCCAGATGATAACACGGATGTCCAGCTGACGTCTCTGCGACACATGTGTGCTATCTGGGATACGTGACAACATGGCCAGCCTTTTGCTTTTTTTCTTTTTACAGTAAATGAATAGTCTAATTCCCAAGTTTGTTGTAGCCATATACAGTGCTCAGCATATATGAGTACACCCCATTTTGAAAATGAATATATTTCTCTATTTCTCAGTGAATATGGGTCATATATATTGCTGCATTTGAACAAAACAGATTTATTAAACAGATATATTTATTACAATAATATTTTAGTCACAGAACATCTTTGGAAATGGACAGATAATACATTTAAAGTTATGCAAAATATTGCAAAAACAATTACAAACTACAACATTTCAACAAAACTGTCTATATTTTGGAAAATTTGTATTTAATATTTTTCTCTAACATATACATTTGGGCTACTAATGTTTGAACCATTATTGTAAGTTATTTTGTTAGATGAGCTCCAGATTTGGCTTCAGTACTGACTCAACTAATGTATATGCACAAATATAATATTGTAAAGCATCCTATAGAAAATATTTATTTAAATGAGATATTTGTGTGTTGGGGTATACTCATATATGCTGAGCACTGTACCTTTAAATGGACCTAGCCCACCAAATATTAGACCTCTGACAGACGTGCATATCAAGTCTATATTGCGTCCGTTGGTATAATAGATGTCTTTTGGACGTCTGTCAGAAGTCCAGTGGATATTCTGTAAACAAAAATGTCTTACAGTTTCCTCCGGCTACAGCTCTTATTTGTCATCCAGTCTTTATTTTAAACAGTTTATGCCGATGTTAATACATTTTTAGGTGTTAAATATTCTATATTTCAAGGTCCCTGGACCAAAGACTGTAAAAACTGGACCATCCAGTACGTCATCGTGCTATAGACTGCAGCGAGGACATCTATAAATATATAGACATATATAAATGATATATTTATTTATATCAATTATATATTTATTTACAGATATTTATGTATTATTTAAACATTTTTGTTTAAATGATTTATGCCTATGTTTATTAACCCACCAAACATTAGACCTCTGACAGAAGTGTATATCAAGTCTATATTGCGTCCGTTGGTATAATAGATGTCTTTTGAACGTCTGTCAGAAGTCAATGTTCAGTGGGAATTGTTAGATGTTAAATTATGAAGGGGAGATATAGATTTAGTTAATAAATATTATATTAATATTAACATATTACTGTAATTCAACCAACGCCGCAGAGTAGCCCTCACGCGCTTTTCATTTGACAGTTGCTACTGACGTCATCCGGAAGCGCTGCCGTGACATCACGAGGAAACTCAGTTGGCGTTCAAAAATCAAAACATCCCGAAACGTCGTCATCGTTTTCATATTTATGTTCATGTTCATCATCATCATCATCGAGTGACTGCAGTCATCAAACAGCTTGTTTTCGCCGTCAGACCATTTCTGGTAAGTGCAGCGACAGTGTTGCAGAAGTCTCACACACACACGCAACACCACACACAAACTCACAACATTTACTGTACTAGTTTATATAACGATCACACACTGCTTTCAGCGAAACGAATCATATTCAGTCTTTGTTATCGTTACTTTCTGCGAATATTACTTTAATGTACTGGAGGAATAAACGCAGGCCACTGTTTACATCGAAACATGATGACATTACGTAAAATCCTAAAATGTGAAAGTAAAAGTAAAAAAAGGCCTGATGTCAATTAAAAATGCGGTTCTTTTAAGACAATTAATTGTATACATTGTCATTTATGATTCACATTTCTTTGTGAGGCAGTCAGGACTTTGGTTTTGAGGTAAAGTTGTATTTTGTAATCACACATTCGTTCATTTTTGGACAGTGACAACTAATGACACGTTTCCTATGTTGTTTATCACGCTACTTTGAATATTCGGTCTGAAATTGCATGTAAGTATGACATCAAAACAATATTAGCACCATTTAACTGACTGTAAACAATGTTGTATTTTAATAGACATATTATTAAGGAGAAAGTCAGCATGTGCGAATATACACTTTACCTCAGTGACTTTGTTTACAGTACATGGCAGTACGTCTTCCTGTTTTCGTGGTAGTGTTATATTGAGGTAAAGTTGCTTTAATATTCACACATTCGGACTCTCCTTAATAATATAATTTAAAAAAAAAAGTCTTCTTTGCAAATTCTAAATAGGGAAATCATATTAGCAGCCAATAACTATCAAAGTACAACATTGTTCACCGTCAAATAAATACTGCTAATGTTGTTTTGAAGTCATAATTACATGTGATTTTGGGCCGAATACTCAAAGTACCGTAGAAACATTATAGGGAGCGTTTCACAAGTTGTCACTGAAAGAATGTGCAGAATGTGTCTTCACCATAATGCATGCTTGTCATATTTAGTTTCTATGATACCATCAAACTGTATATACCATCAGTTTTATGTGCATTTTATAACTTTTCTCCATTGTTTTATTTAGCGTTGATGTGGAATTGCGCACAAAAAATGTGAGCAGATTCGAGTTCTGTTTGCGTTGTTGTGTCAAGATGGCTGATGATTTGGTCTCCTGCACGGCTGGAGGGGCCGTTCGCTCCTCTCAGCCCTGTGCCAAGCAGAAATATCGCAGTAATAACCACTCACAGGGTCTGTTAGATGGGCTGCTGATGCTGCGACAAGGGGGGATTCTGTTTGACGTGGTGCTCTTGGTGGAAGGAAAACCCATCCAGGCTCACCGAATTCTCCTGGCGGCATCATGTGACTATTTCAGGTATGCATGACAGTCCTTATATATATATCCTGTATATATATATACAGTGCTCAGCATATATGAGTACACCCCATTTTGAAAATGAATATTTTTCTCCATTTCTCAGTGAATATGGGTCATACATATTGCTGCATTTGAACAAAACAGCTTTATTAAACAGATATATTTATTAAAATAATATTTTAGTCACAGAACGTTTTTAGAAATGGACAGATAATACATTTAAATTCATGCAAAATATTGCAAAAAAATTACAAACTACAACATGTCAACAAAATTGTCTGTAGTTTTTGTTTCTCTTGATATTTGCTATTTTTGAAAATTTGATTTAATATTTGTCTCTAACATATAAATTTGGGCTACTAATTTTTGAACCATTATTGTAAGTTATTTTGTTAGATTAGCTTTAGATTTGGCTTCAGTACTGACTAAACTAATGTATCTGCACAAATATTGTAAAGAATCCTATAGAAAATATTAATTTAAATGAGAGATTTGTTGGTGGTGTACTCATATATGCTAAGCACTATATATATATATATATATATATATATATATATATATATATATATATATATATATATATATATATATATATAATAAATTATTATATATTATTAAATAATTAACAGTAAATTATTAAGGTAAGTAACACAGTGATCATTATGTAATAAAACATTTTTATAACATTTTTTCTAGTTTAATATATTTTAAAATATACTATAATTTTTTTCATGGCAAAGCTGAATTATTAGCATGTGGTCAATATTCAGAATTCATTATTTTATGATTTGCAGAAAGCAATATTGAGAACAGCTGTGCTGCTTCATTCTTTGTTCTTGATGCCTCTGAATATGACGAATATGTATTAATAAAAAGAACACCATCAAAATAAAATTAATTGTAACATTATAAATGTCTTTATTGTCTCTTCCGACCAGCCTAATGTGCTAATGCTGATCACTGTATACATTCATTTGGTTTTGGAATAAATTAATAATTAATTTTAGTGCTGGGCAAAGATTAATTGTGATTAATCGCATCCAAAATAAAAGTTTGTTTTGACATAATATATGTGTGCATTATATTTATTATTTATATGTGATACACACACATACATAAAAAACAAAACTATACAAAACAATTTTCATACATAGAGATTTAAATGTATATATAATTTGTATCATATACATACACTACCTGACAAAAGTCTTGTTGTCGATCCCAGTTGTAAGAGCAACAAATAATAACTGGACTTCTAGTTGATCATTTGGAAAAATAGCAGAAGGTGGATTTTTCTGATGAATCATCTATTGAACTGCATCCCAATCATCACAAATACTGCAGAAGACCTACTGGAACCCGCATGGAGCCAAGATTCTCACAGAAATCAGTCAAGTTTGGTGAAGGAAAAATCATGGTTTGGGGTTACATTCAGTATGGGGGCGTGCGAGAGATCTGCAGAGTGGATGGCAACATCAACAGCCTGAGGTATCAAGACATTTGTGCTGCCCATTACATTACAAACCACAGGAGAGGGCAAATTCTCCAGCAGGATAGCGCTCCTTCTCATACTTCAGCCTCCACATCAAAGCTCCTGAAAGCAAAGAAGGTCAAGGTGCTCTAGGATTGGCCAGCCCAGTCACCAGACATGAACATTATTGAGCATGTCTGGGGTAAGATGAAGGAATTTGAAGAAGAATCCAAAGAATCTTGATGAACTCTGGGAGTCCTGCAAAAACGCTTTGCCATTCCAGATGACTTTATTAATAAGTTATTTGAGTCATTGCAGAGATGTATGGATGCAGTCCTCACATTATTTGTGTTTTTGTTTTTGCCAAGCACTAATCATCAAGATATATCAGCGAAAAAACTGCAAAACTACCAAGTTAATGAAATGAATCTTTTTTTTTTTTACTTGAATTTTACTTGAACGATTGTCTCGTCTGTGTGTTCAGGGGCATGTTTGCAGGTGGTTTGCGGGAGATGCAGCAGACTGAGATCCCTGTCCATGGGGTCTCATACACGGCCATGATGAAGCTGCTGGACTTCATCTACACCTCGGAGCTGGAGCTGGACCTGGACACGGTGCAGGAGGTGCTGTGTGCCGCCACGCTGCTGCAGGTCCAGGACGTGATCGGCTTCTGCTGCGACTTCCTGTTCTCCTGGCTGGATGATGACAACATCCTGGAGGTGGAGAAGCTGGCCGACATCTACGGTCTCCATCAGCTGGGGGAAAAGATTCGCTCATATCTGCTGAAGAACATCCAGACGTTCTCACGCACACCGGTGTATCGGAAACTGCCTGCAGAAAAGGTGCTGAGTGTGCTTTGCAGTAACGACCTGGAAGTGGACTCTGAGAATGAGGTGTATGAAGCCGCTCTGCACTACCATTACACTCCCGAACAGGTGGAGAAGGACCAGGTTTGCTTACAGGTGAGAAACACACTGCACTGTCCTGGATGTGGTTAGAGATACACGTCCTAACATTATAACTGATTTGAAAAACCTGGTTTGGAATCAAAATTATATATACATCTATCTATATATACTACAGTAGTCAACATTCGAAGTGAAACAAAAAATTGTTTTTCAAAATTGTCCTAGGACAAGAGGGGTGTTGTTCAACATGTTTAGGGAAACTTTGATGAAAGGTGATGATCCACTTCCACTTCAAGTGTTGACTACTGTATATATGTATAGATATATATATATATATATATATATATATCTGCTGAAGAACATCCTGATGTTCCCCGGTGTATCGAAAACTGCCTGCAGAAAAGCTGCTGAGTGAGTAACGAGCTGGAAGGGGACTTGGAGATTGAGGTGTATTTATATATATATATAATCTAACAAACAAACTGAAGATTGCAGTCCAAAAATTAGTACACCCAAATTAACATGTTAGGGAAAAATATTACATAAAAATGTAATAAACAGGAAAAATCAAGAGAAGCATAAAAAAAATATAATTTAGTTTTTTTTTATTTAAATGTATTTTCTTTATATTCCTAAAGATGTTTGCTGACTAAACTCTTATTTTAATGGATATAACTGTTTAATATAACTGTTTTGTTTAAATGCACCAAAAATGTGGGTCTAATTTGACTGAGAAATGGATAGAAATGAGGTATGCTCATTTATGCTGACCACTGTGTATGTCATTTATTTCTTTATTTCTTTAGAGCGAAAAACATTTGT
>CAIGQW010004624.1:472497-484929 GCA_903798125.1 Danio choprae | reverse complement strand
TAAATATAAATATATTTCATAGAGTTGTAACACAATGCAAAAAATGCTTTTCTTCCTCAGAATGTTTGTCTTGTTTCTAGTCCAAATATCAACAAATTCAAACTGGAAACAATATTATTTTACTTAACATATTGACCTATTTAGCTTGTTTTAAGGGAAAACCCACAATATTTTTTAATGCTTCCTGATTTAAGAACATTTAGATGTTTGGACTAGAAACACGGCAAAAACTCTTAAGTAAGAAACACATTTTTTTGCAGTGAGCAGCAGTAGGGCTGCAGGATAATAACTCATTTCTAATAACTGATTTCTTTTATCTTTGCCATGATGACAGCACATAATATTTGACTAGATATTTTTTCAAGATACTAGTATTCAGCTTAAAGTGACATTTAAAGGCTTAACTAGGTTAATTAGGTTAAGTTAGGGTAATTAGGGAAATAATTGTATAACAGTGGTTTGTTCTGTAGACAATGGATAAAAATATTGCTTAAGGGGGTGAATAATATTGACCTTAAAATGGCTTTAAAAAAATTAAAAACTGCTTTTATTCTAGCCGAAATAAAACAAATAAGACTTTCTCCAGAAGAAAAAATATTATAGGAAATACTGTGAGAAATTCCCGAATCTGTTCAACATCATTTGGGAAATATTTGACAAAGAAGAAAAAATCCACAGGAGGGCGAATCGTTATGACTTCAATTGTATATTCATGAATGATGTTGTTCTCCAGGACCCGCTGCGGATGTTGGAGGCAGTGCGCTTCTGTCTGATGGAGAAGCACGTGTTGCAGCGTTTGCACAGTCGGTTAAAGCAGTGTCCGCTGCGGGACTCGGTGGCCGCCGCTCTGCGTTACCACAGTCAGGAGCTTTGGCAGCCAGTGATGCAAACCCCGCTCACTCAGCCCCGCTGCAGCTCCCAGTGCATTGTGGGATTTGGTGGCATGTATACGTCGAGTGCGCTGGTGGACAATGAAGAGCGCTTTCAGGTCTTCCACCCGTCCTGGAGCGAGTGGCGGAGCCTGGCGGCAGAGCGGGCTCCTCGCATGTCCAACATGGGCATCGCTGTGCTCAATGACTTTGTGTATTTAATCGGCGGAGACAAAAACACCAGCGGCTTCCGGGCTGAAGCTCGATGCTGGAGGTGAGTCAAGATCAACATTTATTCATTCATTTTAATAACTCATTTCTAATAACTGATTTCTTTGAGTAGATATTTTTCAAGACACTAGTATTCAGCTTTAAGTGACATTTAAAGGCTTAATAAGGTTAACTAAGCAAGTTAGGGTAATTAGGCAAGTCATTGTATAACAGTGGTTTATTCTGTAGGCAATCGAAAACTAATATTGCTTAAGGGGGCGAATAATGTTGAGCTTAAAATGGCTTTAAAACAATTAAAAACTGCTTTTATTCTAGCCGAAATAAAGCAAATAAGACTTTCTCCAGAAGAAAAAATATTATAGGAAATACTGTGAGAAATTCCTGAATCTGTTCAACATCATTTGGGAAATATTTGAAAAAGGAAATCAAATTCCCAGGAGGGCGAATCATTATGACTTCAACTGTATTCACAAAATACAGAGATGCGAATTATGCTCAAAACTGGAATATCATATAAAACATTTGCAAATGGAGCACAGCTAATATCCAATGAGTCAGAGAGAACAAAATCGTCACGTCCTGATAAACTGGCGACAAATATCAGACAGAAAAATGTAGTTTTGTGCTGTAGGAGAAGCCACTGTGGTCTTTTTTTCCTTCTCTAATAAATGAGTTGCGCCTCAGAAGACGAAGACGAAACACAATGAATGCAATGCGTGAGATGCTCTTTAGGATCGCAGATGCCCAAGACAGTTCTGGAGGTAATAATAATAATAATAATAATAATAATACTGAAGCTCTGTGATGAATGACTTGGCTGAGTCATTTTAGAAATGAGCAAAACAACGTTTCAGATGTTTTACAATGTGCTCAAAACATTAATGTCCTCCCATCACGCACATTTTTGCTCTTATTCATGGTTAAAATCACTTTTTTAATGTGCATGCTGGAATTTATTATTATATGCTGGAATTATTATTATTATTAATTATTTAGTAGATGTGTTTTCCGCATGCAAAGATACTAAATATTATATTATATTATATTATATTATATTAAATGCAAACCAATGCAATATGTGCAGTTGAAGTCCAAATGATTCGCCCTCCTGTGAATTCTTTTTCAAATATTTCCCAAATGATGTTGAACAGATTCAGGAATTTCTCACAGTATTTCCTATAATATTTTTTCTTCTGGAGAAAGTCTTATTTGTTTTATTTCGGCTAGAATAAAAGCAGTTTTTAAATTTTTTTTAAAGCCATTTTAAGGTCAATATTATTCGTCCCCTTAAGCAATATTTTGCTTTATTTTCTACAGAAGAAACCACTGTTGACTTGCCTAATTACCCCAACTTTAACCTAAGTAACCTAGTTAAGGCTTTAAATGTCACTTCACGCTGAATACTAGTATCTTGAAGAATATCTAGTCTAATATTATGTACTGTCATCATGGCAAAGATAAAAGAAATCAGTTGTTAGAAATTAGTTATTAAATCTGTATTTAGAAACGTGTTGAAAAAAAGAAACAGGAAGGACGTTCACTTTAGCTTCTCCCAGATAGCCTTGTGTTTTGGTTTATTGGATTTGTATTATATCCCAAACAGAAACAGATGTAATCCAATGAGTGCTAATGGGATTGCTGGACTTCTATATTCAAATCTGAGATCAGTATAATTCCAAAACCAGCTGCAACCCAGTACTGGGAAACATCTATACACACTTATTCACACACATGCGCTACTGCTAATTTATTTCATCCAATTCACCTATAGTGCATGTGTTTGGACTTGTGGGGGAAACCGGAGCACCCAGAGGAAACCCACGCCAACACGGGGAGAACATGCAAACTCCACACAGAAATGCCCCACACTGACCCATCCGGGACTTGAACCAGTGACCTTCTTGCTGTGAGGCGACAGTGCTAACCACTGTGTCGGCCCTTGCTCTTTGCAAAATACACTTTGTACATTTTAATTTGCCATGGCCTTTTAATCATATCATCTTTTACGGCATACTAAGTTTTTGATCCATCAGTTATTGATATTATTGAACAGTATTTGTTCTGTCATGATCTTCTTCTCATGAAGGTACGATCCCCGGCAAAACAGCTGGTGCACAGTGGACTCTCTCCGGCAGCAGCACGCCGATCATTGCGTCTGTGTGGTCGATAAATATATCTACGCCATCGGAGGACGAGACTATATCAATGAGCTGGACTGTGTGGAGAGATACAACCCAAAGACCAACCTATGGGAATTCATGGCGCCGCTCAAACGAGAGGTCAGGCTTTCTGAAGGAAAATGCACTGTTGTTGATTTAGATGCTTATAAGTAGAAATGCCAACCTTACAGATAATTACAGATTATTATTTTTAATGCGAAATTATGACAAAATTCTAACTAATTATTAATGGACATATTTGCATTTGCATCTCCTTTACAATGAATGTAATTTCTCATTTCTGTAAAGAAAACTATTGCGTGTTTAAATACCGTACACTTCTGGTCAGATGTTTAGAGATGAAGTTCATAGTTTTGAAAATAAGTCTCTCTTGTGAATACCAGAGGTGCATTTATTTGATTAAATATACTGAGAAAACAAAAAGAAAATCTTTTGTAATGTAAAATCATTTTTTAGAGCATTAAAAGCATACGTTAAAAGAAGTATTGTTTCCATTTAAAATCAGTTTGTTTTTTTTATTGTAATATGTTTAGAAAGAAATCATATTTCTGTAAATCAAAAACTTCATTACTGAAAAAAAATCATCACTGAATCATTATAAAATTATGTTTTTGCAGTGCTCTATTATTAATAATGTTTCTTATCATTCATACATTCATTTTCCTTCGGCTTAGTCCCTTATTTATCAGGGGTTGACAACTATTCCAGCATATGTTTAACACAGCGGATGCCCTTCCAGCCGCAACCCAGTACTGGAAAACACCCATACACTCACCCATACATATATATACCATATATATATAAATATATATATAATAGGAAATACTGTGAAAATGTCTTTACTCTGTT
Source organism: Danio choprae (assembly GCA_903798125.1). Taxonomy (NCBI): domain Eukaryota; kingdom Metazoa; phylum Chordata; class Actinopteri; order Cypriniformes; family Danionidae; genus Danio; species Danio choprae. The sequence continues at coordinate 480,800 of CAIGQW010004624.1, read as the reverse complement.
AAACATCACTTTTGAAATATTTGATAAATGAGTACTAATTTACCAGTATGGCTCGTAATTTTGCTATTTAACTGTATGTTGACGCTCCGCATGGCTGTGTCTGCAGGTCTATGCTCATGCTGGCGCAGTGATTGATGGGAAGATCTATATATCATGTGGCCGGCGGGGAATGGCATATCTGAAGGAGACGTACTGTTATGATCCCAGCAGTAATCACTGGAGTGTGTGTGCTGAGGGTCCGGTGGAGCGAGCCTGGCACGGCATGGCAGCCCTCAATGCACGGGCTTACGTCATGGGAGGAAGCAACGATAGCTGCGGATACAGAAGAGATGTACTGAAGGTATTCCACCTGCTGTTAGACATACGCCCATATTCAATATATCGTGATAATTAACATGCGCAATATTGATATACTCGTCTTAAAGATAAAGGTGGAGGCGTTGCTAGAATATATAGTTGGGGAGCATGCTTATTTATAATCAAATTAAAAAACAAATAAAGAACCTTGATAAAACCAGATGATAACAGGACCTTAAATGAGTCTACACCTAATAAATGTCATTATAAACACAAGACTCGTCTTAAAGGTAAAGGTGGAGGCGTTGCTACAATATATAGTAATATCTTCACTGTAACTCAGCGATCTGGTTTTCAATACAATTCATTTGATATAGTAGTGCTGTATATAACAGTGTACAATGTAAACAATGAATCTCAATCTAAATTTGTGTTGGCTACTGTATAAATGCCTCCAGGGCACCACACAAGACTTTACAAAAGAATTAATTAATTAAATAAATTTGGCTACAGATACATTTTCCAGGTCTCACGGTGGCGCAGTGGGTAGCATGTTCGCCTCACAGCAAGAAGGTCACTGGTTCGAGCCTCGGCTGGTTCAGTTGGCATTTCTGTGTGGAGTTTGCATGTTCTCCCCGTGTTGGCTTGGGTTTCCTCCGGGTGCTCCGGTTTCCCCCACAAGTCCAAAGACATGCGCTATAGGTGAATTGGGTAAGCTAAATTGTCCGTAGTGTATGAGTGTGAATGAGTGTGTATGGATGTTTCCCAGTGATGGGTTACAGCTGGTGGGGCATCCGCTGTGTAAAACATATGCTGGATAAGTTGGCGATTCATTCCGCTGTGGCGACCCCAGATTAATAAAGGGACTAAGCCGAAATGAAAACAAATGAATGAATGATACATTTTCCATAAAATATCACATAATGATTAGCGGTGGTTGGTTAACATGCTTCTTTATAATCAAAATGATGTTTCAATTACATCAATTAAAAATACAGATAAACAAAAGATAAAACTCAGATTAAAGTTAGGTGTACTCTGTTTAACAGAAACCTATATGAAACCAGAGGATGTCATGACTCTAAATGAGTCTACACCTAATGAATATCATTATAAACATGGACTCGTCTTAAAGGTAAAGGTGGAGGCGTTGCTACAATATATAGTAATATCTATAGAACTTCAATCACCGTCTGGTTCGGCTCAGCTGCCAAATCCGACCTCCGCAGACTACAGCGAATAGTCCGGACAGCTGAACGAATCACTGGCACTACCCTTCCTACACTTCAAGAACTGTACTCTTCCAGAGTGAGAAAAAGGGCTTACAAAATCACTCTGGACCCCTCACACCCAGCGCACTTCCTGTTTAAACTGTTACCGTCTGGTCGGCGCTACAGAGCACCAAGCACAAAAACAGCCAGACACAGGAAACGTTTCTTTCCTCAGGCCATCTACCTCATGAACAGTTAAATATCCCCCTACTGTGCAATAAACGTGCAATACTTTCTCATACGCACTCGTACACAGCACCTTATAACAATTTACAGTGCAACACTTTCTCATACGCACTCGTACACAGCACCTTATAACAATATACAATGCAATACTTTCTCTACGCAGTTGTACACAGCACCTTATAACTTGTATATTTATAACAAATCTGTTCATACAATTCATCATCCAGAGCTTTTTGACTGATTGCATCTCTGTTTAGTGTTTGTCGTCTTCTTCATATTTATTTAGTGTTGTCACTGTTCACTTTATGTACACTGGAAGCTTCTGTAGCCAAACAAATTCCTTGTGTGTGTAAAGCACACTTGGCAATAAAACCCATTCTGATTCTGATTCTGATCTTCACTGTCATTCAGCTACTGTATCTGGTTTTCAATCAAATAAATTTGACATAGTAGTGCTGTATATAACAGTGTACAATGTTAACAATAAATCACCATCTAAATTTGCATTGGCTACTGTATATAGGCCTCCAGGTCACCACACAAGGCTTTACAAAATAATTTGCTGATTTATTATCTCAAATAGATTTGGCTACAGATACATTTCCCATAAAGTATCACTTAATGATTGGTGGCGGTTGGTTAGCATGCTTCTTTATAATCTAATTACTAGTCATCAAATTAAAAATACAGATAAACAAAAGATAAAACTCGGATTAAAGTTAGATGTGCTCTGTTTAACAGAAATCCTGGATGAAACCAGATGATATCATGACATGAAATGAGTCTACACCTAATGAATTTCATTATAAACATGAGACTTGTCTTAAAGGTAAAGGTGGAGGCGTTGCTACAATATATAGTTATATCTTCATTTTCACTTAGCGATCTGGTTTTCAATACAGTTCATTTGACATAGTGCTGTATATAACAGTGTACAATGTAATTGGTTAGCATGCTCTCTTTAAAGTATAATATGCAGTTGTAGACAACAAAGCAGCACATTAGGTTTGCTCTATTGATGTCGGTGTTTAAGTAGAAGTATCTTTCTATATGTCAAGGTGGCGTGTTATAACCCAACAGCAGATGTGTGGTCAGTGGTCAGTCCGCTACCAGCAGGACATGGAGAGCCTGGTATGGCCGTCCTCGATGGTTGCATCTACATTCTGGGTGGACGGTCGCATGATAAAGGCAGTCGAATGAAGTATGTCCACATTTATCACGTGGACGAGGACCGATGGGAGAGCAGCACAGCTCTGGAGGACCGCGTATCCGGACTTTCAGCCTGTGTGCTGCTTTTGCCTCGAGCAGCAATGGCTCAGGCTCACAGCTGGGAGCAAAGAGCCAAAGCATCATGGGAAGAGGTGGACTGGGATGACTCGGACAACTCCAGCGAAGACTAATGGCATTAGCGCAGCTCAGGTAGGCCGAATAACACAAAGTGAGGGAATTACAGGCTTTATGAGCTTGGAGAGTGTTTGAAATTCCAATGATCTTAAATGGGTCATATTTTAGTCCGGTTATTATTATTATTAAAAAACAGTAGCTGTGTTTCCATTCACAGATGCGAATTAGATTTGGAATATTGCATAAAACATTTGCAAATAAAGCAGCGTTTCCATCCAATGAGTCAAAGAGGACAAAGTCGTCTCTTCCTGATAAACTGGAGTAAATAAAAAAATAATAATAAAAAACGGTAGGAGGAGTACCCTTTTGGAGTTTTCGGAGGTAGGAGAAGCCACTTTGAGCTTTTTTGTACTATAATAAATGAGTTGTGCCTCAAAAGACATTTTACAATGAGAAAAACAACATTTCAGATGTTTAACAATGTGCTCGAAATGCTGATTTGCCCATTTATGCCGTCACATCGCACCTACTTTTATCATCATCTCAAACCCGAATTATGTTCCAAGTTTCTGAGTTTTTGAGGCTCCTACAAATGAGACCAAATTATAAAAATACAAATTCAACACTCTTTAAGTATATATATTTTTTGTCCATGGACATCAGGTCAGAACAGTTGTACTTCCCAAACATAAAATACAAAAAAAATACACGATTGCTGGTATAATCTTATATTTTCAAAATCACTAACATTAACATTGTAACATTTTTACTTTATTCTTGAGGTTTTTGTTGTATAGATTGCACCTTGTTTATTACAAGCTTTATCTTCATCTTCCTCATTACTGCACATAGGGCCCTATTATACACCCAGCGCAATAAGGCGCAAGATGTGTTTGGCACGATTTGTTGCTATTTTTAGACCAGCGCAACCCTAATTTTCATGTTTTGCGCTACGTTGTTTAAATAGCAAATCTATTTGTGCCACTTTGAGGACTCATGGGTGTTTCGGTCTATAAAGGAGGTTTGTTAAGGCGCATTGTTGGCGCGTTGCTATTTTGAGGAACTGATATAGACCACGCCATTGACCAACTAAAAGCTACTCTAAAGTCCAGTGCAGAGCGTTTTAGTTTTGCGCCTATGTGGGTTCAAATGCTTACACATTGCTTAATACACACAGCATGTACAGCAATACACAAATATCTTTACATATGGAAAATATTAAAGGATTAAAATGATACAAAATGTATTATTTTCTACATAAATATAAAAAGCACTGCCTCCATGCCTTCTTCACCTCGGGGGGCTTTCTCAGTTTATTCATGACAATTTGCATTTGTATAATGTTATTATTATTAGCAGTATTGTTTATTATATGCATATTTATATTTGTTTTAATTAAAACAAGGCTAGATTTGTCCACCTGTGGGGTTTTGGAGATGTCTGAATCACCATATGGGGCATAAGAACAGGACGTGTGTTTGGATATAACTCAGTTTATTGAGCACACCTCATTATTATTGTTCATTTATTCCTTTGCTGGAAATTAGAACTGAATTTAGAAATAGTTTTGAAACAAATTTTTGCGCTTAAACTAAATTAAATATGTCTGCTAATGGATGTCTTCAGTGGAGTGAGTACAACACCGTTTCCTTACGAAAGTAAAGGAGTAAAGAGTAAAGTAAAGAGAAAGTAAAGAGGCTGAATGGAGGAGGCTGGTTCTTTATCCTCGCTGCAGATGGTCTGTTTAACTGTTTTCTCACTAGTGAAGCGTTCAGTTTATCCACTTACAAAGTCCCTCACGGCGTGACGTAACTGACTCTTAAAGGGAATGGGAGATGAGACTCTGATTGGTTTAATTACACGTTATGCTCAAAACACACCCATAACTCATTAAGAGCCAGGGCGAGACCATATTTTTCCATCTTTAAAATAGCAAAAGTGGATTCGGACATACTTTTGCGCCATGCGCTTTAGACTTTGCGCCTAGATCGTTAAAATAGAGCCCATAATGTGCACATCTGAGATATTTCCCTCTACTTTACGTTCAAGATCTGTATATTCTGCATATGAAATTGTTTCAGCGATGAATTAGTACATCGGTGTAGTCTTTTTCTATAAAAAAAAGTTCAATCAGCATTACTGGAGATTTCATTTCAGTAACAGATTTTAAAGCCATTGTCCATCCTAATGGACAGACATATTTGAAAAAAATCCTGATCTAAAGCTTGCAATGCCTCTTTTTTTATATACAATCCATGAAATATTGGCTAACATCTCAATAAATCTGAATAAAAACATTGTAAATGTGGCTTACTTCTGTGTCTGGAGTGAAGTGATGCCATGCTGCATTTCAGTGTAGTGGATGTTTTCAAAGTACAACATGCCAAGCCTTACTACCATTTGATTGGCTGACAATCGTCCAGTCTCATGGGCTGCAGGCTTTAAATTAGATTAAATGCTCAGGAACCGCAATAAACATGGGCTGACATGTAATGGACACAGGGTCCGAAGGGGTTCAAACAAAATCACATGACTTTTTTGAGGTGCATGCTGGAATTTATTCAGTAAATGTGTTTCCATTTTAGCTTATGCAAACATTTTCCTAGCAGATAAAATGTTTATTCTACTCAGTTGTGCGCATACATTTCTTATGTGCATTCTCAAAAGGTACACGCATCTAGCCATTTTCATTAAGCATTATTTTATGTGATATACCGAATTGCGCATACAAATAGGTGGATGGAAACATAGCTATTGTGTGTTACCCAGAAGTCTTTGTGCATGTACAGTGGTGGCCGACTTTATTACAACGCTAGCCTGGTTTTGTGGTCACATATCAGTTTACATTTTCAAAAATATTTCTTGCTATTAATTGTAATATTAGTGTTGTAATAATTGTTGCGGGCCTCACAGTGGCGCAGTGGGTAGCACGTTCGCCTCACAGCAAGAAGTCGCTGGTTCGAGCCTCGGCTGGGTCAGTTGGCATTTCTGTGTGGAGTTTGCATGTTCTCCCTGTGTTGGCGTGGGTTTCCTCCGGGTGCTCCGGTTTCCCCCACAAGTCCAAAGACATGCAGTACAGGTGAATTGGGTAGACTAAATTGTCCGTAGGGTATGAGTGTGAATGGGTGTGTATGGATGTTTCCCAGAGATGGGTTGCAGCTGGAAGGGCATCCGCTGCATAAAACATATGCTGGATAAGTTGGCGGTTCATTCCGCTGTGGTGACCCCAGATTAATAAAGGGACTAAGCCGAAATGAAAATGAATGAATGAATGAATGAATAATTGTTGCCACCACTGTAACTAAGTTGGAAATGTTTGGGTTTAGATTATCTCCATGTCCTACTTTTTCCTGTTTGTGGGTTAATTATACTGACTCCTTTTTTGTCTTGTCTTGTCTTTACATCCAAATGTTCGTTCAGAGTTATGGGAAACGGGGATGCAAACACTGTACATGCACTTTACAAATGCGGACGATTTGATTTTGTTGACAGTGCCTTTATTTTACAGATGTGTTTGGGTAAGTCCAATGCCTTTTTTATTAAGAGTTTTGAATTTAGTGCAATAACGTTTTTCAGAATGACAGTAGTGTCGAACGGGATTCAGTGTTCAGTGGTTGGCAACCTTCAGAGTGAAAATGGAGCAGAGGAAATGTATAAAATATTTATATATATATATATATATATATAAGGGGCGACACGGTGGCTCAGTTGTTAGCACTGTCGCCCACATCAAGAAGGTCGCTGGTTCTGTGTGGAGTTTGCATGTTCTCCCCGTGTTGGCGTGGGTATCCTCCGGGTGCTCCTGTTTCCCCCTCAGTCCAAAGACATGCACTATGACCAATTTAGTTTATTCAATTCACCTATAGTGCATGTGTGTGAATGATTGTGTATGGGTGTTTCCCATTACTGGGTTGCAGCTGGAATGGCATCCGCTGTGTGAAACATATGCTGGATAAGTTGGCGGTTCATTTTGCTGTGACGACCCCTTATAAATAAAGGGACTAAGCCGAAAGAAAATGAATGAATGAATGAATGAATATGTATATAAATATTGTTCATATTTGAGATGTTTAAGTTAGAGACTGACATGAACACTCCAGCTGAGCTGCAAAAGTAAGACAAATAATAACTGAACCATAGTTCATATGAGTATCGTGTATGTTTTCTAATGAAAAAGTAGTTTTCAAGCATCCAAATACAACTTTAAATGTAGTTTTTTCATACATGTCACATTTTTCAGAGCAAAAACATAATAATCTTTCATTTTTTACCATGATTTACAGACTGTAGATTGGTTCCAAACTATTATAAGTTCCTTTTTTTCTACTAAAGAGGATATTTGGAAGAAAACCTGTAATTATTGACTTCCATTGAAGGAAAAAATAATAATAATCGTACATTTACCATGATTTACAGAAGGTCATGCAGTGTAAATCATGTCTTCTCGGGCATATTTACAACAATGATGGACAGTTTCACATTTTGGCCATAAAATATTTATTAATTATCATTTTCAGTCTTTATATTTGTCTTCCAAACTATAGATGGGTCTTGATTTCATATCTCGTATGCTCAATTTGTTTTACAGATGTTATTTGGATAGTTAAAGTAGGCACTTTAGTGGCATTTAATAGCTTCTATGTCACTTACCTATTTTTATTATTACACAAAGGAAATTTCACTTGTTTTGGACCACATTATGGGTCTCTTCTTTGACCCCCATACAATTATTAAAAGATGGGAAACAGATTGGGAAAGTGATTATTGTCAATGTAAATTTATTCAAATAGCACTTAATTAACATTGCACTTAATGTCAGAAAGGTTGCCGACTGCTGCACTGAATGCTGAATTACTGATATTACTGAGATTATATATGAATATTATGTTGTGTTGCTCCAAACAGAAATCCATAAAAAATGGTAAAATCTACGTTCAGTCAGTTGAGCTCTTTTAACACATCTGATGGCTTCTGCGATGTAAAAGATGATCCTGTTTTCTTCAAGAAACTGAATGTCATGCACTGAAATAAACACTTCTTCCTTTGCTTTTAGCTTCATATATTTTCTGCCTTCAGTGTATGAATGTATTGTCTCTTTAAGTTGGTTCTTTTTGACCCTGTTGAATGTCATAATCAGAAAATGTAATCATCGATTTTCTTATTATTAATAAAAAGATATGCAGGATAGTTGTATTTTTGTACCGG